>VDFB02041844.1:0-15099 GCA_007258455.2 Sequoia sempervirens
TGGGCGATGTGTGAAAACGGCCACAACACTTGGATTCTTACATAGCTGATTTCCAAAGGCTTTCCGTGATGGTGCCCAACATCACTGAAAGAAGGTTGGTTGTTTTGTTTTCTGAAGGATTGGTTGAACCCTTGAAAGGGTGGGTTAAAGCTTTCGATCCACCAAGTCTCAAAGAAGCAATCAAAAAGTCTCAAAGTATGGAGTTATCAGCCCCTAGGCCTAAATTTCCACCAAAGCCCTTTGGCCACAAGAAGGATAAGAAGCATTTTTCAAATCAGCACAAGAGGTTTCCACCCAAGTTGATTGATGAGCAACGTGAATAGCTTAGAAAGGAGGGCAAGTGTTATACATGTTTGGAGCCTTGGATCAAGGGGCATAGATGTCCTGGAAGAGGATGTTCCAATCAAATGGGGGCCTATTCTGATTATGGATCAGAATCTGATATGTCTGATCAACAGTCCTATTTTGGGGACAGCGAGGAAGAGAGAGCTCCAAAAGAGTCCGATCATGAGCAAGGAGTTGGGGCCCCTATTGCCCAACTCTCTAGTTTCCAAAAGAACAAATCTTTCAAGGTTCGTGTTGGAGTTGGAGGTCATTGAATTGTTGCATTGATTGACACTGGGGCAACACATAATTTCATTGACGAAGGAGTGGTTGCAAAGAGAGGTCTCAAAATTGAAGAGTTTGAAGGTTTCAAAGTCATGGTGGCTGATGGGTTTCATATTTCATGCAACCAAAGAGTTCCTAACATGTCTATGCAGTTAGGCAACTATGAAGTCAAAGATGACTTCTATGTAGTTACTATTGGTGACACAGATGCAGTACTTAATATTCAATGGTTACGCTCACTTGGTGAAATCTCTCTCAATTTACAAACAATGGAGCTCAAGTTCCAATCTGATGGAAAGAAGGTGGTGTTAAGAGAAATGTCCAATGGTGGTCCTCGGATTGTGTCATTCAAAAGAATGGAGAGGCTGATTCGGCACGATCAAGTTGAGTGGGCTGCGGAATGCATGGTTCTTCCAGCTAGTCCAGTTGAAACAAAGAGGGACTATCCTCCAGATATTCAGTCTATACTCACCAATAAGAGTAAGGTGTTTGCTGATTTACCTCCTGGGCCACCTACTGAAAGAGGAGTTGAGCATGTCATTGAACTCAAAGAAGGGGCCAAGCCAGTCATCACAACACCATATCGGTATCCTAAGAAGCAGAAGGATGAGATTGAGAAAAACATAAAAGAACTCTTGGAGGTGGGCTTCATTCGTCCAAGCAAGAGTCCCTTCGCTTTAGCAGTAGTTCTTGTGAATGAGAAGGATGGCACCATCCGCATGTGTGTGGATTATCGTGCCTTGAATCAAAGCACAATCAAAATTCGGTACCCCATTCCTCGGATAGATGAGCTCATTGACGAGCTACATGGTGCCAAGTTCTTTTCAAAAATTGATTTGAGGTCGGGCTACTATCAAATTCGAATGAGAGGGTTAGATGTTGAGAAGACGGCATTTAAATGCCACTATGGTCATTTCGAGTTTCTAGTCATGCCTTTTGGGTTGACTAATGCTCCAGCCACCTTCCAGTCTTGTATGAATAGAGTTTTTCAGAAACAGTTGAGGAAGTTTGTGTTGATCTTCTTTGATGATATTCTCATCTTCAGCAAGACGTGGGAAGAACATCTCAAGCACTTGGAGGAAGTACTTAGCATACTTGAATTATAAAGTTTGTTTGCCAAAGAGTCCAAATGTGAATTTGGAATGAAGGAGCTGCTCTACCTTAGTCACATATCAGCGCTGATGGGGTGAAGGTTGATCCTGAAAAGATCAAGGCAATAGTTGATTGGCCACCTCCAGAGAACTTGACTCATTTGAAGGGGTTATTGGGTCTTTGTGGCTTTTACAGAAGGTTTGTGAAGGGCTACTCTCAAAGTGTTGCTTCTCTTACTGACCTCATTAAAAAGGGGGCTTTCTTTTGGTCAGAAAAGGCTCAAAGTGTGTTTGATAAGTTCAATAAAATCATGAGTTCTTGTCGAGTGTTGGCCATACCAGATTTCTCTAGGCCTTTCGAGTTATAGTGTGATGCATCAGGAGAAGGTGTTGGGGCTGTTTTGATGCAAGATAAGCATCCCATTGTGTTTGAAAGTAGGAAACTAAGGGGTGTTGAAAGGACCTATTCCATCTATGACAAGGAAATGCTTGCAATCATGCATGCATTAGCAAAGTTTAGACAGTATCTGGTGGGGAGCAAGCTTGTGGTCAAGACTGATCACAATAGTCTCAAGCACTTCATGCATCAGAAGGACTTGAATGAAAGACAACAAAAGTGGGTGAGTAAGCTTCAAGCTTACTATTTTGACCTTGAGTATGTCAAAGGAAAAAATAACATTGTGGCTGATGCTCTATCTGGGAGACCTCATTTGAGCTCATTGTGTGAGCTTACTAATGGATGGAAGGAGATGTTGTTTGCTGATTATGCCAAAAATCAGTTTGCAACCAACATCATTGAAGGTACTTTTCATGATGAAAGGTACAAGGTGATTGATGGTTTGATACACTACAAGGGAAGAATCTTTTTGGTGGCTGATTCCAAGCTCAAGAAGAAGATTTTGATGACTTTCCATGACATTCCACTTGCTGGTCATCAGGGTTATTTCAAGACATATAGGCAGATTCAAGAGAGGTTTTCTTGGAAAGGGCTGAAAGAGGAAGTTCAACGCTACATCAAGCAGTGTAACACTTGTCAAATGAACAAAAATGAGCACTCTCTTCCAGCTGGTTTGCTGCAACCACTTCCCATTCCCAATCAAAAATGGGAAAGCATTTCGATGGACTTCATCACAGGATTGCCTAGGACTCAAGGCAAAGATTGTATCTATGTTGTGGTGGATAGATTAACGAAATTTGCTCATTTCTTTGTCATTACCAGTTTGTTTTCAGCAGCTCAAGTTGCAGATTTGTTTTTCCATGAAGTGTTTAGATTGCATGGGTTGCCGAAAAACATTGTGAGTGATAGGGATAGCAAGTTCCTAAGCACCTTTTGGCAAGAAGTTTTTCAGGATGAGTGGTACAGTGCTTACTCCAAGCACTAGCTATCACCCTCAAACAGATGGTCAAACTGAGATAGTGAACAAGTTGTTGGAGGGCTATCTTAGAAATTATGTTTCGGAGCGGCAAAGGGCATGGGTGAAATGGCTTCACCTTGGAGAGTATTGCTACAATTCATCCTTCCACATGTTAATAAGGATGTCCCCATTCATGGCTCTCTATGGTTATGAGGCTCGTAGCTTTGCTGATTTGGTGTTTGGTGATAGCAAAGCCCCTCAAGCCAAATATTTGTTGCAGCAAAGTCAAGATATTTTGAAATCTTTGAAGAACAATCTTCAGATAGCCCAAAATCAGCAAAAGATGTATGCTGATCAGCATCGTGTTGAGCGTTCATTTGAGGTTGGTGATATGGTTTATATTCGACTTCAGCCTTACAGACAGTCTACACTCAAGAAGAGTGGAGCTGAAAAGCTAAAACCTCGCTTCTATGGGCCATTCAAAGTCATCAGAAAGGTTGGAGTAGTGGCTTATGAGTTGGAACTACCATCGAGTAGTAAGGTTTACAATGTCTTCCATGTGTCTCGCCTCAAGAAGGCACTTGGACACAATGTTGTTGCTTCATCACAGTTGCCTCCCTTGGACAAAGAAGGACAGTTGACTCTAATTCCAGAGGAGATTATTAATTCCAGAGAGCGTTCCTTGAGGAGAAGAACAATCAAAGAATACTTGGTGAAGTGGAAGAACTTGCCTTTGGAGGATGCAACTTGGGAGAATGAGGAGATTCTGCAGCATCCAGACTTGCGATTGCTTGAGGGCAAGCAATCTTGGGGAGGGCAGACTATAATGTCCCTTTCTCAAATGTGATCGCTTCAGTTGACCGTTGGCCTATTCCGGAGACCTGTAGGCTACTCAAATGGTGAAATTAGGGTTTCCTATTTTTGTGGAGGTTGTTGCTTGAAGTTTGGAATTTGGATTGCGGACTCTTTCTGGGTTTTCAAAGAGCTTTGCAGTGGTATAGTTCATTTGGTGATCTGAGTAATTTCATGAATTTACTATTTTTAGTAAATTCTATTTTTGGTAGTGGTCCTATTGGCTATAGTGCAGTTGGCTGTCGTCCTCAACCAGTTTAGTTGGTAATTTGATTTTTTGGCCTTTAGATGCATTTTTTGGAGAGATAAGTTATTTTCATATTATAATGTTATATTTAATATTATAACCCCTTGGCCTAGCATTACAACTTTATGTTGTTTTAAAAAAGGGGACTTTATGGGTGAAATGTCTCATCAGGAGTTAATTTATATTTTAAGGCAAAATTAAGGGTTGGAGAAGTGGGATGTCACTTGAGGGGAAAAGATTAATTTTTATAAAATGATATATTACCTTATGTGAAAAAGGATGCCACTTTTGAAGGGAAATGAGTTGAAGTCAAATTTGAAATTGGGCGCCCTTCTTGAAGCTTCTAGAAGATTCTCCTCAAGTCTAGATATGCAGGCCTCAGCTCTTCATTTGATCATCTTGTGTCTACCATATTGTTATGCTGCTGGATTGTCTATAGGCACTCGCTTCGAGGAAAGCATACCTCAGAGCAATGGCTCATCTTCTTGCTTGAAAGATAGCAACTAGTTGAGAGATAGTTTGTAATAGGTTTGTCTTGCATTTTCAGTTGAGTATCTTGCATTTTGGAGTTCTAGTTTGCATCTTCTGTCTCATTTTAGTTGCTGAATATCATAGCTGACTGTAAGAATTGCTCATATTTCATGAAATAAAAATATTATCATTCTGGGTAGTGTTCCTTTGTGATTTCCAACTTGGGGAGACCATTCTTGGAAGTTTTCAGAATTTTTAATGGTGTCTTGAATTTTATATGCAAAAATCGCCCTTCTTCTTGGCCGTACCACTCTGGGGTCTCTTAGGAAGTGTGCAAAAAATAGAATATTGCATTTGTTCATCATTTCTCATTCTAGGTTTCATTGTCCTCATCATATCATTTGTTTGCATCAAGTCTCATGTCATTCTGGCTAGTATTGAGAGAATTGAGAGTATTTTGGTGAGTTCTAGGGTTGCTGTTTGATATATTTCAGTTGCTGGTTTGATATATCAGAATTAAGAAAAGTGTCCTTTGGGCTGGGATTGAGCATTGAAAGTTATATTTGATACTTGAAAGATATTCTATTCAGTTGCAGCTTGATAATCTCACTAATTCAATGTACTTGCAGGATAATATCTTCATTGTAAGGTTGTTCAGTAGTACTGCCAGCCATTCATTTATCTTGCTAAGTCATTGTAATTTATTAGTTGCAACCTAGGGATCCTTTGACCATATGCTCGCCAATCTTGGCACATTCTTGGTTAGAGTTTCTTCAAACAGCAGTTCATAGGGATCCTCTGACCATATGCTTGCCATCTCTCGGCATATTCTTGGTTAGAGTTACTTTCAGTTCAACATGCATAAGATCCTCTGACCATATGCTCGTCTTTCCTAGACGCGTTCTTGGTTAGAGTTCCTTCTAGTTCTGCATTGTATTAGATCCTTTGACCATATGTTCGTTCGTCATGGGCACATTCTTGGTTAGAGTTATTTCCGCATCGTTTTGGTTTTCAAACTAACCTTAACGGGTGCGTGTTGATTGTAATTGTAATTGGAAAAAACAAAAAAATTAGTTGGGTTCTCTACAGTAGGTGTGCGGGGGACCACATTATAAGTCCGTGGTTGGAGGAAAAGCGCCCGAGTGATGTTTCTCCTCCACAACAAGCGGCCAATGTACCAAGACTTGAAAGGACGAACTTCTGGACCTTCTTACTACTATTTGTTCTAAAGCTCATTGGAGCTATGTTAGTTAAGGTATGTATTCTTGTTTCATGTACTTGTGAAGTTATTATATTGAAATGGAATCTTTATTGTAAATTAATATGGCAACTTGTTCATGTTTTGTCAATAAAGAAAAAGAAAAATTCTATTGCAATGACATGATTAACACGTTTACTTACTTTTATGATGTAATTTATGAAAATTTTAATTTTACCAAAGGGTTGGGTCGTTACAAGTTCATTGTTGTGAATTACATTTGATTGGATCTGTGTTAGCATCAAGCAAGTGCGAATTCTATCAAGAGCAGCTCCTCGTATCAAGTGCGAAGTTCTTCTAGGGCAGATTGCGAATCTATTGAAGAGCAGATTAGTGTTCAAGGAAGAGCAGATTATTCTTTGTTATTACAGCCATTGCTGGTGCTGAATATTGACCTTGTGTGTGGCCACATTGTAAATAGACTTGTTGCCATTACTTATATATATAAGAGATATATTTGTTGCTGGGTTTTTCTCCCTCAAGTGGAGGGTTTTCCTAGGGTATCTGCTGTGTCTTTGTGTAATTATTTTGAATTAAATTCTATACATTAAATCTGATCATAAAACTAACAGTACACTGTTAAAATAAGCTGATATAATATTTTGATTATAAGATCAGACTGTTGTAACAACACAAATTAGCTTGAAAGATGCATAATAAGCATAAAATATCATTCCCACAATAGAAAACACATAAGCAACTGAAGTATACCTCATGTAAATGATGTAAGGTGTTGATGCAAATCTGATAACACTCTGATACTGCTGTGACACTGTCAAAACAGGTCTGATACAAACTGAAACATGTTGTAAACACCACTATATGCTGATAAAACACCCGAAAATGAAGGAAACACACCCAAACATGTTGAAATAAGTTTTATATTGGACTGATAGAGATTTTCAGACATGTACAGGTCTGAAACAGAGTTATTTATTGTTGGTACAACAGATGCAACAAGTACAGATGTCATAAAACTCTTAGAAATCACCAAAGTTGACCTTTATTTTGCTTGGTTCCAAGCAGAAACCTCCTTCAATCACTTTAGAAGCCCACAAACTTCTTAACTCTGCATCATAAATCCTTGCATGCCAAAAACATGTCAAAACACATCAAAAATTTCCATTGAAACAATAGCTAGAAATCAAATCAACTTTGCAGCACAGTTATGACTTCAGGATGAAATCACCAAATTCAGCTAGGAGAGTTTTGTCCCCGAAACTAAGTATTGGCTGTAGCAGAAATCTTCGCACACTGAATTTGATATTATAATGGATGTATATACAAAACAAGATATTCATTGTAGCAGAAATCTTCACACACTGAATTTCATATTATAATGGATATATCATAGTTATGATTCCGCCTCGACCGCGAAGTCGCCGGCACTTAGCCGAAGTCCCTGGACGGGCGCTGACGCCGATGCGCCACGCCCACCGCCTGTGCCGTATCACGGGGACGCTACCGGATGTGCCGATCCAGAGAGTCTCACCTTGGACGCCGGCGGCAAAGAAGGAAAAAGGCATTAAAAACATAAAAATTAAAGTTTGGCGGTGTTTTTGTTCCATATTATCTCCTAACCCTAAAAGCAACTCCCATTTCATTCATTTAAAAAATAGAAGAGAAGAGAGAGAGTTGTGAAGAAAAATAGAGAAGAGAGGGGCAACCAACAAGTCAAGAAGACAAATCCGTGGTCATATATCATTTTAGAGCCTATACTGAAAAGTGAGAGGTGCATTGAGAGCTCATTACCAGTGATTGGGAGGAGTTTGCATTACATTCCAAGCCAAATCTAAGAGGTAAGTTTGATTTTAATTGATCTTTTTTGTGTTTTTTTAACAAATAATTCATTGTAATTTGTAAAATCATTGTTTTTTTGAGTTTGCATATTTTTTTTACAAACCCTGCTTGCAACTTAAATAATTTTAGAAACCCTACTTTTGCAGCCACATTCATTTGCAAATCAAACCATATTATTATTTTCACAATGTCTCAAACCCCAGTCAGAAAAGACCCTGCTTGGAAACATGTTGAAATCTTTCCCAGAATGAAAATAGGAGACGCAAAATGTAACTACTGCAAAACAATATATCATGGCGGCATAAATAGATTAAAATACCATCTTGCACGCATACCCGTCCATGATGTAGTGGGTTGCACTAAAGCACCTCCTGAGGTTGTTCGTGAAGTGCAGGTGCAATTAGAAACTTTTGAAATGCAAAAGGAAATGAAAAAGAAACAGAAGCAGGAGTTGGCAAGTGTTGGAGTTGGACAGGGACTTGGTGCTATTGGAGATGCTTCTTCCATGCCTCCATACCGTCCTAGTGCTAGTGCTTCTGCTTCTGCATCAGCTATGCCTATGTGTACTCCTAGTGCTGGTGGCGCTGCTACTACTAGTGGTAGTGGCAGTATTAGCATTGGCCCTAGAGTTCGTAAATCTAGGGTGGACTCATATTTTGTACCACGCACTACTCCTGGTTCCCAACCGTCGCTTGAGAGTATGGGTTGGAACAAGGACGCAAATGATGCAGCAAAAATGACAATTGCAGACTTTTGGTACTACTGCACCATTCCCTTCCATGTAGCCAGGTAATTCTTTTTCGTTTAATTGTTTTAAAATTTATATTTAAATTTTAGAATCTAGATGTATCTCATTATCGAATTCAAATTTAAAGTTAAAAACTTAAAACTTTTCATTTTACAATTCTTATGTAACTTATTAATTTATTTATGACATGTTTTAGGTCACCTTTTTGGCAAAACATGGTTGATGCCATAACCATATGTGGGGCGGGTTCAAACCCCTATAGTGAAGATGAATTCAAAGGGCCCACTTTGACTCCGCCAAAAGGTGGCAGTATGTGAAAGCACAATTAGAGGGAGTAGCTAAGCAATGGAGATGATTGACAAACTTATCATGACTCCGATGGTTGGACCGATAGGAGAAATAGGATGCTACTTAATTTCCTAGTTTCCTCCGGAGGTAATTGTACTTCCCTCAATGCATTGAAATTTGAATTTGATTTAGTGATTAATAATTTAATATGGCTGATTTATGTTTTTTAATGTATTGAATAATTGGTTTTGCTTATTTTTTCAGTTGAAACCGTCTTTATGAAGTCCATTGATGCTTCTACCCAATTGAAAAATGCCACATACCTGTGTGAGGCTATAGAGGAGGTGATAGCTAATGTGGGGGAAGAGAATGTAGTGCAAGTAGTGACAGATAATGCAGCAAATTATGTTGTTGCTGGTAGACTATTGATGGAGAGACACCCTACTATATTTTGGACTCCATGTGACGCCCATTGCATTGACCTCATGTTGGAGGACCTTAGCAAGCTCCCATGGATCAAAACATGTGTGGATGCAGCAAAAAAATATGCAAATTTGTATACAATCACACATGGGTGCTTAACCTTATGAGGCAATACACGGGGTTGAGGGAGTTGTCTCGTCCTAGCATCATTAGGTTTGCAACAAGTTTTATCATGATGCAATCTTTGATTTGGTCAAAGGCATCTTTAAGGCGCATGTTTATTGGTGAGGAGTGGTCTTCCTCATCCTTTTCTACAAGCACTGCAGGGATTGTTGTGCCTGATTGCATTTTTTATGAGCAAGGGTTTTGGACACCAATGGACGAGATTGTGAAGGTAAAATTTAATTCTTTATTATGTTTTAGTTTTTAATCATATCTTACTTTTATTTGTTTATTTTCGTTCACACTTATTTGTGAAACATGTTTGCACTTTGCAGTTTATTGAGTCTTTGCTAGTTCTCCTAGGAGTTGTAGATGGGGAGAAGCCCGCAATGGGCTACATATATGAGGGCATGGATAGGGCCAAAGAGGCTAGTAGATCAGTCTATGGTGGAGTTGAGGAGAAGTATCGTCCCATTTGGGATATCATTGATAGGAGATGGCAAAACCAACTTCCTAGGCCCATCCATGCAACCGCATGTTTCCTAAATCTGGCCTTCCAATTCCGCCGTGATTTCCGTGTAGATAGAGAAATTCTTAGTGGGCTCTACTTGACGATAGAGCGGATGCCCGCGTCGCTACTGTGATGGGTGCAGAGATAGATGATGCCTCTACCATGAGAGATTCTCAAATGCAAAGATAGTAGACAACATTACCTGTAAAAGAGCATTTAAGGCACATAATTTTCATCTTTTTATATTATAATTTTATTATTAAATGTTAACTTGAACTCTTGTCTTAAATGAGATTGATTTTGTTTCTTTTCTCACCCCGGATAGATAGTGGCGGCGCTTGGCCTCCTCGATAATAATCGATCCCTCGCAGAAAATATTGCCATTCTCAGATATTGAGCTACCATGCCTATCCTGCCAGAGCGCAATTGTATGTTTTGCAACATGCCAATCTAAGAAGCAATAGACGGGATGCTGGAGAGGATGAATGACTTGGTATATGTTCATTAGAACGTCAGCCTTAGATAAGGAAGCTTCTTGACCACAACAAAACCCTAATCAGTCTAGAGGAGGTTGATCCACAGTCTGAGTGGATCACTGAGGCTACAGATGCAGTCTTTAGTGACAAGGACCTTGATTGGGTGGACCAGGCAGAGAGAGAGGCCGAGGTTGTAGCCATGTCTGAGGAGGAGGCTAGAGCACGAGGAGACATAGCTGTTGTTGGTGAGAGTGGCATGGAGAGTCAGACACAGGCAGAGACTATGGCTGCAGCTGCAACATCATCCAAGACCCTTAGACGCCTTCGCAGGAAGGATGCTGGCTCCACTATGCCATAGGGCATTGAGTCATAGACTTATAGCTATTGTTTTACTCTTTTGATATTTCATTTGTATGGAACATTTGATGTCATGGACTCGCTATCTTCCATGATTTGTATACATTTGACTAATTTTATATATCTAAGTATGCTATTTCTCAAGCAAATAAGAACTACAATTTAGTGCCTATACCGGCATCTACTGCATACTTGTGCACGCATGAAATCGCTTTTATTTGTAAGCATTCAATAACAGGCTTAAAACAAGTTTTAAATCCTAAAACCCTTTACCCTAGGGTTTAACTTTTTTCTTTCATTTTAACAGTCTAATGAAATCGGTGTCTCGAGCCGAAGTCACCTCGGCTGCGGTTGTCCGAAACTCGTTACTATGGGATATATAAGCAAAATGAAGTTTGCTATTGGATAACAAACTATTGTTTTATTCCCTAACAACACACTAATATTAGAACTCATGGATTTTAGCTACTAGGTGATCCACGTGCATGTGGAATAATTCTAACATCCTCCCTTATTCCATCATGCTTCAAATAGGTATAGGCAAACTAATAATACTTGATGACCACGTTTAGTAGTTCATCAAAAACATCAGGTATGAGTAGGGACATACACATCTACTCATGACAAGCAATAGTGGAACTAGCCTTACTATGCTTTTGAACTTTTTCCAAGGATAGGGACAAACACATCTACCTATGGAACCAAGGATAGGGACTAACACATCTATCCAAGGTCATACCACAAATTTGGATAGGGACAAACACATATCCAACATCAGTTATGAACAGGGACACACACTTCTACTCACAAAAATTATGATTGGGGACACACACATCCAATCATAATTACTCTACAAATGTGATTGGGGACAAACACTTCCAATCACATGCACCATGTTGTGAACGGGCACAAACACATTTGTTCACAAACAACCAACAATTGTGATTGGGGACAAACACATCCATTTACAAATACAAACTTTTGATTTTATTTAGAAAATGTATTCCTCCTGATTGTTCTTGTGCGGAGAATCTTCGGTTACTATTTTAGAAAGACATTCTTCATCATTGTTTGTAGCCAATGCTTTATGTGTATTTAGCTTGCCTTCTGTTGTACCCAAACCAAATTTTTTGCTTCATCAAGGCATTTTGCATTTAAAGGTCTAAACCTTGTTAAAATGTTGTAAAATACAGTTTTGGGCAATATCAAGCATGGAGTTTTTGTCAATAGTTTGTCAGTCGAAGTCAGTCTTATTGATTAGAACCTGAAGCAAAGACTCAGAATGGAGCTTTTCATGATGGAGGAACCTCTCACGATGGCGTTTCACATTGCACACGGTCATTTCAATGATCGAAACAGAGTTTTCAGTGATCAATTTATGAAGATTTTTCAAAGGAAAAGTCAGAAAGTGCAAGTATAGTCCAGGGGCGCCCAACTTGTTGAAGGTCAAGATCTTGTCTAAAATGTTCAAGCATCCAGTCTATCTCTTCAGAATTAGTCTGGCTATCCGTTGAGCTATCCAACAAAGCTTTCTGAGACCCACAACTCTGGCAATCAGCGACAAAAGTTGAAATCCCTAAATTTCCAGATATGAGAAATCTGTCTTTTTCAGGCAAAAGCGCGCCTCTAGTCTGAGGGCGCCCATCTTGAGGAGGAGGTAAATCTTGGCATGTCCGATGGCAAATACAGTCAATTTGTTCATGACTAGTCTGCTCATCCGACAAGATATCGCCGTGAAGTCATCCAGCGTCCTGTAATCTCGGCGCTAGCCATCCAAAGACCGTCTTAAAATGGAGTTTTCTACATTTTGAGCTTCGTTGTTCTCAGCGTTAAAATTTGTACGCTTAAAGGGTCTCCGCATAGCAGGTGGTAATTTGCGCATTTAGCCTTCTTCCTAACATCAAGAATACTCTAGCCTAGCCCGCAATGCACCACCGCTTTGTCGTCAATCCGACGCTCCTGTGGTCATCGATGAGATCCTACCAAGCATAATTTAATTTCACCAAACCAACAAACGACATTTTCGCGTATCACGTTCGCAGAGGCCTAGCGGACTTCGTGAGATGAGCCCGCCTGCTGCTCGGCCTCACCGCTATCGAAAGCGTAATCATTTTATCTATCCAACGAGCCTAGCCGTCAGCCTTCGGGATTTGGCAAACGCTCGTACGTGCGAGGTCTTTAGTGTAATACTGCAAAGTGATGATGTCCGGAAAATGGCCAAGTCTGGGGCGGTAATTTTAATTAAAATACGCACTAGAGTTTTTAAGGTCTTAAAAGTAGTTTTTTTGCCTCGTCACCTCTAGAGACTTCTCTTGTAGGCCCTTCTGGCTATCCGTTAAAACAGATAGTGCTCGAATCGGGTCATCCCAGCTCCAGATATCAGAGGTCAAAGTAGGGTACTTGGATGAAAGTTCGACTTTCGTCAAAATGACATCAGTGCAACTAAGAGCCAGGGGCACTTTTACTTTTGAGGCCGTTAACACAGCTTTTAGATGTCGTGTATATATCCGTTGGATGCAGAATGTCTCCAGTCATGCAGTGATCTTCGTTTCCTGTCAGCAGGGTTCACCATTTGCCGTCAGCAGCCGTTTGAAGCATCAAATGGCAGTTTAGGGAAATGGCTAAGTCTGGAACCCGTAAAGCAATTTAATCAGGTGCGCCTAATTTTTCAAGGGGTTAAACGATGGATTTTGCAGTTGTGTCTCCTAGCAGATATTTCTTCCTTGTTAGGTAGGCTTTGGAGTGAATTCTTGGATGATCCTTTCAGCATCACCCGGTCATCCGGAAATCAGTGACGAAGTTGGCCAGTCGTGACAGTGCTGTCAGCTATTAAATAGGAAGTTAGTAAAAAGTGAAGTATCTTGAGCAAATGGACGCCTATGAGCTCAAAAGATGACTTTTCGGAATCGTTGAAGTCTCACGATGAATCTCAAAGCTTCATTCTGGTTGTCAACTGAAGTTCAAAATATACTTATTTATAAATGGCGATTTTCTATTTTTGGCGCCCTTTCTAATTGCATGATAATAAATATTTTATTATTATTTTCAAATTTGAACTTCCAGTCAGTGGCAGTGAAACTGAAGGGCAACCAATCAGAGGACTTCTATTCTTGTTAGGGTTTTGAGTTCTTGCAGTTATCAAATTGGTGCGAATTTCTTCTTATTTAACATGGCGCCATCTTCATTATTATTCACAGAGCTTTCAATAATTCGCATTTCTCAAGAGAAAAATCCAATCTTAAGAGAAATTCGTGTTTTCCAAAGCAAATTCATTTCTTCAAAAGGAAATCGAATTTTTTATTAATTTTCAAAGCAAGCTTCAAGCAAATTCGTGTTTCTTCAAAGAGGGAATAAAGGCGCACATCTCCAAAGCAAGTTCATTCATTCAAAGGAGTTCGCAATTCATAACTTCATATCAATTCGCAAATTCCTCAGGTTTTCAAAGGCGAACTTAATATTCAAAGGCGAATTTCATATCAAAGGCGAATCCTCAAATTCAATACAAATTCGTATTTTCTTCAAAGGAAAATCGAATTTCTTCATAAAGGCGCAAATTTTAAGAGAGAAAATTCGTGGTTTTTCTAAACAAGGCGAATTCTTCCAGTTTAAAGGCAAAATCTTAATCAATTTCCAGGGGCGATTTCATTTAACAAATCTTTTTGCAGATTAAAATTCACAATTGTCAGCAATCTAAAGAAATCTAAGGCGATTTTCACAGAAGAAGACATCATAAAAACGTCTTTTTGCATCCTTTGATCTTAGATTTCTCACAGAATACAAATTGCATGTTCCTGAAATTGGCGAATTCTACAAGTCTCAGTATCTGGATAATTCTCATATAATTTCCTCGAGTTAAAATTGTGCGCTTGATTTTTCACGAATTTTTAACTTTAGAACATTCGTTCTTGAGTTATTAATTTTCTCAAGTGAAAATCTTTGTACGATCGAGTAGAAGTTGAATTTTCGCAAATCTGACGTTCTGGGTTGTCTTAGAATCCTTTTCTGGACAAAACCCATATTTGGTTACAGCTGAAAATAATTCTTGAAAGGCTATTTTTTAACTCGCATGATTGTACAGCTTCAATCTTGTCGAGAATATGATCAAAGTTCCAGTCAACAAACAAATTTTTCATAATGCAGTTCACTCAGCTCGAATACAGGACCAAAACCATCCTTACTCATGATTTCCGCAGGTTGGTTGAGACAGACCTTCACAAAGTATTGCCAGAAGCAGTGCTAGACCCAGTCAAGATCAGAAGTTCAATCATTCAGAATATTGAGCAATCTGGTTTACTAGAGGCCGCTTCCATACCTATCTCCGTTCACTGTGTTGAGTTTGTGATGGCTTGCATTAAGCATTACAATCCTACTACTCGTGAGATAGCGTCAGTTGACGGACGGGTCATTTGCAGTCTCAAGCCTCTAGATATCGAAAGGAGTTTTGGCATTCC
>VDFB02041846.1:0-28068 GCA_007258455.2 Sequoia sempervirens
GCTCTCAAAACCGTAGGTCGAATGCCTCAAGAGGCTGCCAATCTCTTGATACATTTCAGGGTAATAGACAAGGTAGAAAGAATTCAACCTTCTATTCTTTAGGTGCTGCTAAACCTTGGGTGGGTGTACCTCTTTGAATTAAGGAGACTTATGATTATATCTCTTACAGCAATTTGTTCACAATGGCAAATTGAGGTGAACAAATGAAATCAATCTCAAAAGTAATAGCAATATTCTGATATAAATCCTAAAATGTTCAACTAACATATGTAAATAAATTGAATGAATTCAAGTGATGAAGTGCAGAGACTAGTGCCTTATTGGGTATGTGGAGTCAAATGAGATCAAGATGAGCAACACTTCTCTAGAAAAACTCAAATTATCTAGCATATATTATGTTTACAACTTGTATAAACATGCAAAATGTGATTGCTAAGCTCTACTTAAACAATCTAGATGATTCTCTCTGATTACTATGATCAACTAAAAGGATTTAATCTTTGCTTGAAAGAACCAATCAATCAATCACACAGATACAACAAATGTGCACTAATGAATTATATATAAACTTGTCATATCAATTCAAACAACTAGAAAGTTTCAATCTTAGAGACAACTTAGCAATACTTTCATTAGATTCAACAAATAATTGACACCAGAGAAATGCAGCAACATCAACTGATTTTCATAAATACCTCCATTCTGAAATCATGCAATAATAGTCTATGATCTAATAATTTTATTTCACTGTATCTACTTGCTATGTATCAAATATCTAATAACTGGTGATCATTTTACAATTACAAAATTCCTATTTATACACCAGCATCAAGAAAATAAATCAAATTGAAAATCCATGTCAGCCTTCCACAGAATTTGAGTACCAATCAAGTCAACTTGCAATGGTATTTTAACATTCACATGTCGGCCACAGTGTTTGAATTTCTATTATTCATTTATGAAACAGTCGGTGAGACATATCATATTGTCATGCTGAAGTAAATTCAATCGCTGGTTGCTTTGCGTGCTTTATTCACCTTCACTGTGACTTTTTACCATCGGGGAGATGTCATATAGATAGCATAATGTTTCGTTGAAAGCCCACTTACCACCTGTATGTCACCACAACATTTCGTTCATTACACCAAAGTCATGAAGTATCTACATGTTCCCTTTGTGTTTCGCTGTAGCTCTTCGCCAAGACAACACACAATCGGGGAGAAGTCCCACAGAGTTTGTTGAGTTATACCGAAACTCTCCCATAATGTTATTTCCTAGCCATCGAGACAAGGCAATTCTTACACCAACAAGGATCCTCTTGTTTTCCATTAGTGAGACCGAAGGTCACTTGCCGAGACCTCACGGCGATAGCCTCAACTTATACTGATATGGACATCCTTCTGCCACCGGTCGGTAAGACAACGTGTATTTGATATGAAATACTCTGAAAGAAAAACCTCTCACCGATGAGCCTCATGTAATATCGGTGAGACCAAAGGTCATTCGCCAAGACATTTCATTGAAGGAAAAACTCCCACCGATAGGTTCCTCCACGGTCGCCGAAACATCATGCATGTCATGCCAAATGGTGAGTGCATAAGATTTCGATCGCTGAGACATCAAAGGACTCTTGCTGACAAACCTATAGCATACAAATGTTAGCATAAAAACAACATGAGTTGAGGAGACAGTCATGGACCTATGCCAATAGGAACTGCAAAATAGAAAATGCATGACCCGATGGAATCATGGCATAAAATAGGCCAAAATGTAAGCAAAATGTCATGAAATAAGGAAAATTTGCTAAAGATAGGACCCAAATGGAGACTTATGAGTAAAATCAAACATGTAAAATCATCAAATTTTACAATTCTAATAGTGGCTCTATCTGGGGATGAATGATAGTAAGATCATTGCAAGGATCTAGATCTTTGGGGTGAGCAGACCAGACACAAAATTATGAACCAGTGAGCAGAATTGAAGTGGATATGTATTATGATGGAATGAAATGGAAAATGAATGCAAAAATGGAGGTGAACCAGAATCCTAAACTACTGTGCATGGAAAAAAAATTTAAAGAGGATAAGCAAGAGTTGTCTATGCACTGGAAACTCTTAGTCCTCTATGTTGCTTCAAGAGAAAAAATGCTTCAAGAACTGCCCATGAATAGGAAATTCCTGATCTTCACTAGCCATATTCTGTAGATAGTATGAATCTTCACCTTTCTTTCCAACAACATCAAAAGGTCCTAGCCATAAACTTCAAATTTACCATGTTTTACCTTTCTCCTAACGCTGCATTCAATGAAGAAATCAACACCAAGTCATTTTCTTCAAATTTTCTATCATTTTCCTTCTTGTCAAATAGATGCTTCATCTATGTTTGGCAACTTCACATTTTGATTTTGGGAAACTCTCTAATTTCATCAAGTTCAACTAGTTGCTCCATTCTTTCCTCCATAGGATTCGGAACATCAAATCTTCTGAAGGACAAACACATGGTAACTTGGCTCACAGTGCAAAAGAGCATCTAGCTTATGCTCCGTAAACAATTCAAATGGGGACAATTCCTTTCCATTGATCCTGTCCTTCCTGGCTGGAGATTTTGGGCAGGTCCCAGAAGCTTTTGTTGTGCTCTCTTACTGTATTTCAGGCACTCATATGCTGGGTTTGGTTCCAAATATTAAGCTTGTGGTTTCAAAGAACTGCAAAGAGATAGTAATTCTGGCTAAAAAAGCTTTTGAATTATCTAGATCTGGCTAGCTAGTGATTGTCGTTTCTGTGATTTGGTATCGAAGTACTTCTGCCATGTTTGGGACAGGATGGCTACGTTTGGTAAGAAATGTCGGTGTAACCAGTATCCACTTGTATCCTCCACTTGATTTTTCATGTATCTCTCCAATGAAATCAATTCCCCATTGATGAAAAGGGGCATCAACCTACAAGGGTCAAAGTGGCAAAGCTCCTTGATATTTCAGCTTTCTAGAAAACTTATGGCAAGCTTCACATTTTCTTACATGTGTGAAAGAATCGTTAAAAACCTTAGGCCAGTAGTAACCTTCCTTGAGAATGTTGTGTGCAATTGTTTTTGTTGAGTAGTGTCCTCCACAAACTCCTTCATGCATTTCAATTAAAAAATGCTTGGCCTGAAACTCATCCAAACATAACAACAGTATACCATCCCTGTTCTTCCAAAATAGGTCTCCATCTATGAAAACACATATAGATGCTTGCCACTTTAGAGTTCTTTTCTAGTTGTCACTCAATCCCTCTGGACACTTCATGTACTTAAGGTAATGCATAATATCAGTATACCAAGAAGTATGCTTGATGCTTGCAACTGCAGTCCCTTCATCTACATTACAGACTTGACTTGCTTCAATATTCAATTCTGCCATCAGCCTAGCCAAGCCTTGACCTCTCACTAGCTTAGTAATCTGTATCTCCATGTCAAAATTTTGGATTTTGTTAATCCATCTACATCTATTTCCTGTTACTTCAGACTATGTCAAGATATCTTTGACAGTTGCATGAGGGACATAAGCAATCACCTTTGCTCCAACAAGATATGGCCTGAAAGCTTTTGTGGCCTTTACCAATGCAAACGCTTGTTTTTCCATTATATCATACTTCAATTCAGACCCTTGTAATGACTTATTGAAGAAAGACACAACCTGTTCATGACTGTCCTCATTCTTCTGTAGCATAACAATAGCAATCGTGTGCATTGAAGCAAATGAAAATATCTGAAAAGGCTTTGTAAAATCTGGAGATTTAAGAATAGGAGCCTCCTTGATGGCCCTTTTAATAGATATGAAAGCTTCCAAGACCTCTGCAATCCATTCCATTTTTTTTCCTTTTTTCAACATTTTTGATATGGGCTTAATGATCTTAGCAAAGTTAGAAAAAAATCTCCTAACAAAATTAATTTGTCCAAAGAATGATTGTATAGCCTTGACAGTTTTGGGAACATGAATTTTATCAATAGCTTCAACCCTCTCAGGATCTATTTTGATTCCCTCTTTTGAAACAATATGTCCTAAGAGCTTACCTTCTGTGACTACAAAATGTCACTTCTTAGGATTTAAGCTGATACCATATTCTAGGGCTTTAATAAATACCTTTTCCAGATGTTGTATATGATCTTCAACCTTTTTTGAATAAGTAGTCAAGTCATCTTGGTACACCACCATGATAGCATTGATTAAATCTACAAATGCCACGTCCATAGCTCTTTGGAAGGTCACTCCTGCATTAGTGAGACCAAATGGCATTCTTATGTATACATATGTTCCCCAAGGATTTGCAAATGTTGTCTTATATTGCTCAGATTCCTTGACTTTAACTTGGTTGTATCCTGAGAACCCATCCATCATGGACAGTAACTCGCACCCTGTGACCTTATGCAATATGGCCTCCATATTGGGTAGAGGGTAATTATCTTTGAGAGATGCCATGTTTATATTTTTGAAGTCCACACATAATCTAATGTCCCCATTTTTCTTCCTCATAGGGACCAAATTTGAGACCCACGTTGAGTCCCTGATTGGTTTGATGGTTCCCCCATCTCTGAGCTTTGTCAACTCTTCTTGCATTTTAGGCTCCAATGTTGGATTTATGGGTCTTTGCTTTTGTCTGAATGGCTTAGCATCTAGCTTTAATGGTATTTCATGCTAAAACAAATCTTCCCTGTATGCTTTCAGATCTTCATAAGACCAAGAAAACACATGCTTATACTTTCTCAGCAAATCTATCAGCATTCTTCTAATTGTAGGGCTTATCTTCTTTCTTATGTACACTTTTCTTGGTGCTATCTCAGTCCCCAAGTTAAGTTCTTCAATATCTTCTCTTCTAACTAGTGCTTGTTTCATGAGACTGATCATTTCCATCATATAGCCTCTCAAATGCCACCAAGCCCTTAGGAAGCCTATTTGTTTTGAGTTGTAAGATCTCTTTGCCAAACATAGTTTGCTTACCATCCACTTCCTCAAAAAAAGCATTGAAGTCAATTTCCTGGGCTTCATATTGATCTATATAATTGAAGAATTTCAAAAATTCAGTATCATCATTGAAGACCTACCAGCTATAAATATTATCAAGAATAGTAGGTCATGTCTTGAACTCAATTTGTGATACCCTAGCCAATGTGATATCATCTCTTTTCAGTGCCACATTTGCTAAAAAATCAGCCATTATGTTCTTTGATCTATCAATCCACTTAATTGAAAAAGCATCAAATAACTCAACTGTGTCCCATACAACATTCCTATATTGCTTCAATCTTCTATGTTTTGCTACATATTTTGACTTGATTTGTGAAACAACCAACTCAAAATCGCCCAAAATAGCCAGCAACTTAATTTTATGTTTCACAGCTATATTCAGACTTGTCAACAAGGTTTCATACTCTGCCACATTGTTTGTACATTCAAACACTAACAAAAATGAATATTTAAATGTAATACCTTCGGGTGAAACAAAAAAATTCCCAACGCCATTACCTTCTTGGCTGCATGCTCCATCAAAATACATCTTTAACAATTCATTGCAGCTTTGTGAAACATGCTTTTCAATTGGATCACTATTAGTTAATTCTAGTCAGGCTGATTCAATCTTAAAAATTCCAAGATCAACATCACAAAAACAATTGATCTGATCTTGAGGCACACAGTCAACAAGCTGGTTCATTCTTGGCTCCCTATACAATTTCACTTCTTGACCATTCATTGGAATAGTAGCATAAGATAAATCAAACTAGACATTTCCTCCAATAGTTGTTGTCCATTGTCTTGAAAAGAGCATCCCAAACTGGGGAGGAGTATCAATGACTGTTATATCTATATTATAAGCCACCTGTGGATAAGTAGCCAGCTTGACTTCAACACCTCTCATAATGCCTACCATAGGAACAAGTATGTTATCCATTGCATAACACTTTCCTTCACATGTATCAACCCACATGCCAAGCTGCTTCATGACTCCTACTGGCATGATATTTATAGCAGCACCAAAGTCTATCATGCAATTCCTCAATAGTTTTTTATTTATAAGCAATGTAGTGAAAAAAGGATCAACTTGAGGGGGAGTTGCTAATACATCACCCAAGAAAACTTCTAGGATATTTACTTTCTTCTACCTATTGACTGCTTTAATAGCTACACTATTCTTAGAATTCACATGTTTTTCATTTCCACTTGTTATCAATTAAACATCAGTGTCCCTATATTCTTTTATTTTCATCATTTCAAGTAGTGGGACAGACATTTTTACCTAGGATAACGCCTGAGTGAAGTCAAAAGAAGAGCCCTCCACCTTAACAATCTTCTTCTACTCCAATGTTTCTCCTTTGTTTTCTTCTTTTTCTTTTTTACTAGGCTGGTCAGGCGTTTGTATCCTTTTATGTAATTCCTTCACTTCTTCCTTAACTTCTCTTTTGTAGACAAGCTTCTGTTCATCTTAATCAGGCAATCTCTTTTCTGGCTTCTTCACAGTCCCTTGTGTTGCCTTCTGATCCTTCATAAAAATTCCCCCAGGGACACCTTCCTTCTCATTTACTGTTCTATTTCTCAACCAGTATTTATTCCTGGCTTCCTCAACTGCAGCAATAGTTAATATTTCTATTTCTCCCTCAGCGAGTCTCCTCATACTACATTGAGTAGGCACCTCAACTAAATGTGGCTCTACATAATCTTCTTCAGAATCAGAAAGGATTTGTTGTTTAGCCATATGGACATTATATTTATGATTTGAAACATCATATTCATAACCTTCATCCTCTGAAGATGAGTACCTTTCCTCGGCATGGTGAAAAGTGTTTGAAGTCAAATACACCTTGTGATCTTCTTCATTATTTTCCATCAACATTCCCTTTTCTTGCATCCTTTGAGTTACAACACAATAATCTGGAGAATGTGGCTTATCACAAGCTTCACAGAAGTAATTATTACTCACCATATAAGTTACCTTCTTGCTCAATGGATCAGGAGTCTCTTTGTTTCTTGGCCTAGTTGTTATAGGTTTTCCATCCTTCCAGTCTATATTATAAGGCATGTCATGCAACCTTGGCCTCTCATTTATGTATGTATTTTCTGGTCTATACTGATAATTATTGCTTTGTTGAGGAGGCCTTGGGCTATCTCTTTTATTGATTATACTAGCAGCCTTCCTGTTGTTCTCAATTGTCAATGCTATCTTCTGAGCTGTAGCCAGATCTCTTGGGAATCTATTTCTCAGTTCATACCCTGTCTTAGGATCAAATGCATTTAAATAAACACTCAATGCCACATAATCTGGTAACCTTGATCCAAGAGGTACTTTAGTCTGCAACTTGTTAAATTCTTGGTTGAAATCATAAATTGAATCATTCTAATTTTTTGGAATTCGCATCAATTCATGAAGAGCTACATCTGGTGCATTTTGATTGCCATATTATTTAAGAAATTGGTCCTAGAATACTTGAAAAGAATTAATTGAGAATGCTAGCAAGCTGTTGAACCAATCCCTAGCATCTTCAAGAAATGACATCATAAACAACTTCATGTGTAAATCTTCGTATGACACATCTATGTCTTGGATGAAAACATTGAAACCCCTCAAATGTTCTTCAGTAGTGATTGCATTACTTCCTATGAATTTGGGCACCATACCCCTCCAACTGCCATCCATTGGGTAAAGGTACAATTGAAAACCTGCTAAATCAAACTGTCTGATCATTGTTGTATGCTGATGAGGGGGAGGAATAGGTGGGCATTGTTGTTGATGCATGGGATTATTGTACTGTGCATTATGTTGTGGGATGTAATGTTGACCAGGAGGTGGATGCATACCTATATGTTGTGTGGGAATATGAGTTGGATGATTTGGTTGCTTGTAGTGATTCCCTATCTGATGGTGAGGAGACACTAGTGGATTTGAAGGCCCTGCACCATGATTACCTTGCTTATGAGGTGGTACATACTTTGGGGGAAATCAGCTGTCTGATCAGCAACTTGACTTGTCTACAATTTTTCCTCTAATTCCTCTATCCTCTTCCTTTGTAATTCAAACTATGCTTTTACTTCCTCGGGGAAGCTCATGATCAATAAACACATTTTGGTTACTCTCCATCTTTTGATCATACTCATGCTAGATTCTAATTCGTTCAGGCTCAAGTGTAGCTTCAAACTCAACCTATTTCTGAGGATCATGAAAAGGAAAAGTATTTCTTTGATCTTCTGGGGTACAAGGCTCTGCACTTGAACTATCTCTCCATGTATCATAGCAATTATATGTTTCACAATGTGCTCTTGGTGCTTTTCCTTTGTTAGTTATGCACATGTCCTCATTGATCCTCTTTCCCTTACCAACCCTATCATCTTTATGTTTCCATTTGCTGCTGCTAGTAGGAGCTCCAATATGACCTCCCCTGTAATAAGATCTTCTTCCATTCATGTTTGAACAACTGCAAAATTTATGTCAGAGTCGCCACTCACTTTTTGTCAAAAAATGAGAAAATACTTAATGTTTCTTATTCCCAGCGGATTCTGTATAAAGTTCCTAACTCTATGATTAAGGCTTTGATTCTGAATGTTTCCCTAGTAGAGTCACCAATTTGTTAGCTCTCAAAAACACAGGCCGAATGCCTCAAGAGGCTGCCAATCTCTTGATACGTTTCAGGGTAACAAACAAGGTCGAAAGAATTCAACCTTCTGCTCCTTAGGTGCTGCTAAACCTTGGGTGGGTGTATCTCTCTAAATTAAGCAGACTTATGATTATATCTCTTACAGCAATTTGTTCACAATGGAAAATTGAGGTGAACAAATAAAATCAATCTCAAAAGTAATAGCAATATTCTGAAATAAATCCTAAAATTTTCAACTAACATATTTAAATAAATTGAATGAATTCAAGTCATGAAGTGTAGAGACTACTACCTTATTGGGTATGCAAATTCAAATGAGATCAAGATGAGCAACATTTCTCTAGAAAAACTCAAATTATCTAGCATATATTATGTTTACAACTTGTATAAACATGCAAAATGTGATTGCTAAGCTCTACTTGAACAATCCAGATGATTCTCTCTGATTATTGTGATCAACCAAAAGGATTCAATCTTTGCTTGAAAGAACCAATCAATCAATCACACAGATACAATAAATGTGCACTGATGAATTATATATAAACTTGTCATATCAATTCAAACAACCAGAAATTTTCAATCTTAGAGACAGCTTAGCAATACTTGCATTAGATTCAACAAATAATTGACACCAGAGAAATGCAGCAACATCAACTAATTTTCATAAATACCTCCATTCTGAAATCATGCAACAATAGTCTCTGATCTGATAATTTTATTCCACTATATCTACTTGCTATGTATCGAATATCTAATAACTGGTGATCATTTTACAATTACAAAATTCCTATTTATACACTAGCATCAAGAAAATAAATCAAATTGAAAATCCATGTCAGCCCTCCACAGAATTCGAGTACCAATCAAGTCGGCCTGCAACGGTATCTTAACATTCACATGTCGGCCACAGTGTTTGAATTTCTATCATTCATTTTTGAAACAGTCGACGAGACATATCGTATCATCATGCAAAAGGCATTTCAATCATTGGTCGCTCTGCATGCTTTATTCGCCTTTGTTGTGACTTTCTACCATCGGGGAGATGTCATATAGATAGCATAATGTTTCATCAAAAGGCCACTTACCACCTATATGTCGCCACAACATTTCATTTGTTACACCGAAGTCATGAAGTATCTACATGTTCCCTTTGTGTTTTGCTGTAGCTCTTTGCCAAGACAACACACAATCGGGGAGAAGTCCCACAAAGTTTGTTGAGTTATACCGAAAGTCTCCCATAATGTTATTTCCCAGTTGCTGAGACAAGGTAATTCTTACACCGACAAGGATCCTCTTGTTTTCCATCGGTGAAACCGAAGGTCACTCGCTGAGATCTTATGGTGATAGCCCCAACTTATACTGATATGCACATCCTTCTGCCACCGGTCGGCAAGACAATATGTATTCGCTATGACATAGTCCAAAAGAAAAGCCTCTCACCAATGAGCCTCATGTAATATCAATGAGACCGAAGGTCATTTGCAAGACATTTCATCGAAGGAAAACCTCCCACCGATATGTTCCTCCATGGTCGCCAAAACATCATGCATGTCATGCCGAATGGTGAGTGGATAAGATTTGTGATCACCGAGACATCAAAGGAGTCTTGCTAACAGACCTGTAGCATACAAATGTTAGCATAAAAACAACATGGGTTGGGGAGACAGTCATGGACCTATGCTGATAGGAACTGCAAAATGGAAAATGCATGACCCGATGGAATCATGGGATAAAATAGACCAAAATGTAAGCAAAATGTCATGAAATAAGGAAAATGTGCTAAAGGTAGGACTCAAATGGAGACTTATGACTAAAATCAAACATGTAAAATCATCAAATTTTATAGTTCTAACAAAAGGAACCTTTCACCGAGACCTTATAACGATGTCATCCACATCGGCAAGACCTTTTGTTGTCAGTGAGACTTCTTGCTGAAGGAAAAACACATATTGAGACCCTTCATTGGTCAGCAGGATCTCATACCTTCGCCGAGACCTTGGCCTATCAGCCAGACATTTTCCCAAGATGACCATCCTACACTAAAAGCACTCCGTTTCGGTGTGACAGTGCTTGATCGGCCAAACCTCACGCTGATGATGTTTCCTCTTGCCGAGACTTCTTTAGCCGCCAAGAGGTCTTGTCAAACACAAACCAATCTTCCTGAGCTAATCATTTCGACGTGACTCCCATCGGTCGAGAAGACTAATGTCCAAAATCACAACATTATACCGAAGCCATTCCACTTCGGCAAGACCATCCTTTGGTCACCGAGATGTCATATTGAGCTCTCCATCTCCTCACAAAGGCATTCTGTTTCGATGAGACATCATCTCCTTGGGAAGACCCTTCGCTGAAGGAATAACTTTATGCCAAGAGCTCCCTAGTGAACCAAAGTTGGCATGACCCTTGCTAGTCACCAAAACATCACAGTGAGATCCCCAACTTTCGCCGAGACCCTCCGTTAGGTGCTCTTTTTCTTGTCAGGGAGATACATGAAGACTCATGGCGACCCAAAAGTCCTGTTGACTGGCATACTCAGCCAAATGGAATGCACTACTAGTCGGCAAGACAATAGGAAGGTCTTGTCAACTTCCTTCTCTGGTGAGTTTTTATGACAAATCTAACTGAGGCATTCTTTTCAAATGAGCTCCTTGTGAAATGTCATCAGATGCATGAACTAACCCTCAATGCAAATATCCCATTTGGCCCTTATGAACATGTGAAACATAATCTGTCTTGCCTGATTGAGCCCATAGGTGAAAATTGGGTAACATTTCTGGTGACCTTTACTGGATGTTTGCCTGCTAAACATGGGAACCAGTAGCCTAGGCCTATCAATTGGGCACGAAGTCATTGGGAAAACTGAGGAACGGACTTGGATCAGCCTTGCACATGGCTATAGCACATTTGTAACTCAAGAAATAGATCACTTAGAAATTATTTAAAATAGGAAACTACATAAGGGAAAACTATCTAACTGTGTTGAAATAGCACTTAGGGAAAACAAAGATGCATTTGAAATGAAACTAACCTACCCTACTCTAACCAGCAAAGAAGTTGGTCAAATGAAACCATTTACAGGATAATTGAAATAGCTTCCCTTTCTTTTCAATATGCAATGGCTCTCAAGCTTAATGGCAGCTTAATAGAGATGGTACATTGAAAGATGTTTAAAAAAGAAATGCACTACCTCATGAAAGAGGGTAACAAGTTCACTTACCTCCTTAAACTGATCATATGCATTTGTATTAAAAGGAGGATAAGTAAATTGAACACACTTTTTTTCAACTGCAAGTACATCCCTTATGCCACTTTCAATTGTGGCTCCATGTGTGAGTGCTTGATTAACCATTGGCACTTTATCAAGCTCCATCTGAGCTCAATTTTTGATTGGACAACCCCTTGTAAAGACAAAAATTGAGCTCTCCTTGCTGATTTCTTTCTCATGGGTGGCCTCTTTATCACCTTGCCGGTTAGAAAAGCCTAATCCCTGTGGCTGACTTGATAAAAAATTGGAAACCTCCTTAGCATGTTCGTGCTTTCTCAAAGGAGCACTCATTTCTTCAATGGAGAACAATGAAATAACTTCCTCCATCACATTTTCAATCAATTCATTAACCTTAGGTTGTTTTATGGACTAGAATGGAAGCTGCTTATAATTCTCATTATTACTAGAAGAATTACATTCTGATTCAGGCTTGTCCTTTTCATCAAAAGAAGACAACAATTCAAGTGGTGATGAAATCTCAAGTTCTTCTATACAATGGAATGGAAGCTCCTCCAACCAGTTATGGTCTTGTAAATCAAGTTCATGAAGTTTTTCCTGTTGTTTCATCACCTCTACAAGTTGTAGCTCAAGATCATGATAACCCTTAACCTCTTCTGATTCTTTGCCATCCAATGTTGAGAAAAATTGTTCAATTATATCAGTGTACACTTCTTCATATAGCTTAGCATCAACTTCCTCAAGCACAACATGCTCAAAAGTATCAAATCTAGTTGTACACTGCTCCTCTTCAACCTCATGTTGTTGACTTATGACCAGATTTATGCTTTCCTCATCACACTCAATGAAACATGGAAGCTCAACAAATGAAGCTATGGACTCATGACCCACATCACCCTTTTTAGTCTCTACATGCTATTTTCTTGACACTTGAACTTTTAGTTGATTGATGTCTTCTTGCTACTCTGAGATAGCATTTAGAGTGGGAAAAAACACACCTTCTTCATTCCAGACTATACATTGCTCTTCTTGGTCATCCTTTTGTAGCTATAGTCTGTATTCCTCCATGGCTAAATGTAGCAAGTTCACACTTCCATTCTCCATCATGTTGATTGTGTTTTGCGGACCAAAAGTCTGTTCTTCATCTACAGCCTCATTTGCCTCCTTTATCACATTTGATTTGTCGTTCCCAAGCTCTTGTTCAAACATAACGGTAGATGAAAGATTTGTTTCTTCCTCTACAAACATCTCTTCTTTAGGTTTCTCTAGAACATAAGGGGTTGGTTGAGCCTCCCTAATGGGTTCTTCACAAGGATGCCATTATTCAATAAGGGGCTCTTGAATAGAAGGAGAGCTCCTAAAACTTGGGAAAGTGAATTTCCTAGGTTTCTCCATAGGTTGAGCTTGCTTAAGGATAGGTTCCTAAATTGAAACAAAATTTCTAAAAATTGGGGACTCAAATTTAGTAGGCTGAAGAGGTTCAGCTTGCTTGAAGCCTAGAAAATTAGACTTGGGAACTCCTTTATTGATAGGATTGTTCAATATTATAGGAAGAGCTAGGCTAAGACTAGGACTAGAAGTTTCATACCTTAAAATTGGAATTGATAATCAAAATAGGCTTGACTACTTTGCACCTGAGCAGAGAGAGACTTGATCTGCTCCTCTTTAGCAGCTATCTCTCTTTCCAGGCTTTCCTCAAACTGCCTTCCTTTTGTCACCTACTCTTGATCATAAATAAAGGATTGATCAACCAACTCTTGTTGTTGTGAGATGATCCTTTTTTGCTTCCTGATGTCAACCAACATCCGATATATATGTGAGAACACCTTACTAGCGTCACTAATCTTCATATGTTCAAGTTTTTGGCTTAAAGCCCACAACACATGGTCAATATTTTGAACTAGATCCAATACATTCTGGTAAGGGTGCTCTTGAGGCTGATTATGCAGATAATCATGTTGGTTGGCATCAAAGACCTTTTCATGGGGTTGATTTTGATCATAGATTGGTTGATATTGAGATTGAGCAGGGATGAGAGAGTGGAAAACATGATGAGGTTGCTGGTAGTCTGCTATTATAGGGACATTTGGCATAAGACCATCAAGTTACTCTATGTGAGATGGCTGGTATGAGGGCACCCATGCATGGTTTTCATGAAATGGTGGATAATATGACATATTTCCATAAAATGCAGACATATTTGTTCATTCAAGAGACTGGAAATTTCTTGGAGTTTCTGGTAAACCAAGAAACTAGGTCTGATTTTTTCATAATAGCACTTTGTCTGCTTGAAACCATTTGATATCTTTCTGGAGTTGACAGGTGTGTTAACAATTTACCTCCAAAAGGCTGAAACTGCAGCTATACACACCAAATAGCAGTGATCAAATTCATAAACATGAACTAAGAAGTAGTTCATGATCCCACTGGGCGTGCCATAAACTATTATCTCTAAAAATTGCACCCTATGCAAAGTTATGAAAACTGAGCTTTCTAGAGAAACATGGGATCATCTCAAGGTTGTGGGTCACCTGAAGCTGAAATGAACCTCTAGAGAAGGTCGGCTTCCTATACTGGTAGTATAACCTAACTACTAATTCTCTAAGGAAAAGGGAGAAGGAGAATGCATACAAATGAAAATTAAATCCTATGGTGATACACCATATTGATGAGAAATCATGAAATGAAAACAAGATGAACATACACTGGGAAACTTAATGGCAAACTATTTCACTTACTCAACATAACCTCTTTAGACTTATGCGTCATTCTTAAAAGGCTTGATCTACATATATATCTTAAGAAGGAAAGATGAATTTCATAGCTTTAAGGTATGAATGCAGACTTAGAAAAACATAGTTGAAAACTTGCATAATCTAAAAATATAGAAATGAGAGTAGTATAAACGCTAGCACTAGCTTCCAAGGTAAATTTTGTGTTGTATTCTAGATTCCAATTGAGTTACAAAGCATACATCAATTGAGAAAGGATTGCTAAAAATCACTAACTCATGGGAATGCATAATCCGAACTCCTTTACAAAGAGGAAAAAATTCCATATATACAAAAGTGTGTCGGCCCCTACCCTTAGGGCTTACAAAAATATCTACCTTCAGAAAGATCTGCCTTTAGATCTTTTCGAATAAAATTAATGCTACATTCAAGTGAGTCCTTGTTGTCCATGTTGGTGAAGAATTGCTCCAGGAATGACCTCCTTGATCTTTTGCGACCAAAGCATTAACTTCTGGTCATCATGCCCACTCTCAAACTTCCTTGCCGAGCTGCCTTGAATGCTCCTGAGCCCATAGCAGATCCACATTGTTGCATTCCGTTGATCTTCTTTGTAGGGGTCAAACTACCATGGCTCGCCTATAGCTTCCTCTGATTGGTTGAACTCATGCCATGTAGATTATCGCACGGTCCAAGGTTGCTTCACCAGAATCGCATATTGGTGAGACACTAATTGTGTCTCCCCAATGTGATTAGATTCATCAGTGGCTATTGGCATAGCTCATGACAATCGGCAGGACCATATAGTGAGCTCAAAAGTCATATCGACATCCATATTCATCAGCAAGACTTTTCGCTTTTGGGAAGACCTCACAGTGAACCTTTAGGAGTCATACCACTATCCCTTGATTATCGCTGAGGCTTTTCGTTAGCGGTGAGACATCTTGGTGAATTTATCTTTTTTTGGTGAGGGCCCATCCTCTTGTGCTCAATGGTTAGTGAGACTCTTCAGGTCAGGGAGACATCTTTCCGAACTCTAAATATTATACCGAGGGCATCCTTTGTCGGTAGGACATCCATGTGTCACCCAAACTTTATGCCAAAGGAAATACTCTCTCGGCGAGACTACCCTCATTCGCCGAGACATCATGTCAAGCTATTTATGTCACACCAAAGGCACAAAACATGTCGGCGTGACCTCTTGCTATTAGTGAGACCTCATATCAATGACACTTCCCCTCACTGAGAGCTCACCTTTCTTGTTGGGGAGACATCGCTATATCGACAAGACCTTTTGCCGAAGGCACCTTTTGTTGAGACCTTATAATGATTTCATCCACATCGGCAAGACCTTTTTTTGTTGGCAAGACATCTTGCCGAAGGCAAAACACATATCGAAACACTTCATTGGTCATCAGGATCTCATACCTTCGCCAAGACCTTGGCCTGTTGGCCAGACCTTTGCTCGAGATGACCATCCTATGCCGAAAGCACTCCATTTTGGTGTGACTTTTCTTGATCAGCCAGACCTCATGCCGATGATATCTCCTCTTGCTGAGACTTCTTTAGCCACCAAGAGGTCCTGTAGAACACAAACCGATCTTCCTAAGCTAATCATTTTGGCATGACTCCCATCAGTCAGGAAGACTTCTTTCTGAAGTCACAACATTATACCGAAGCCATTCCACTTTGGCAAGACCCTCATTTGGTCACCGAGACGTCATATAGAGCTCTCCATCTCCTAGTGAAGGCATTCTGTATTGGTGAGACATCATCTCCTCGAGCAGACCCTTCACCGAAGGAATAACTTTATGTCAAGAGCTCCTTGGTGAACCAAAGTCAGCATGACCCTTGCTACTCGCCAAAACATCACAACGAGAGCCCCAACTTTCACCGAGACCCTCTGTTAAGTGCTCTTTTTCTTGTCGGGGAGATACATGAAGACTCATGGTGACCCGAAAGTCCTGTTGACTATCGCACTCAACCAAATGGAACGCGTTGCTAGTTGGCAAGACAATAGGAAGGTCTTGCTGACTTCCTTCTCTGGTGAGTTTTTATGCCAAATCTGACTGAGGCATACTTTTCAAATGAGCTCCTTGTGAAATTTCATCAGATGCATGAACTAACCCTCAATGCAAATGTCCCATTTGGCCCTTATGAACATCTGAAACATAATTTGTCTTTCCTGATTGAGCCCATAGGTGAAAATTGGGTAACAGTTACATCCAAAGTTTTAGGTCCTATTTGTAATGTGAGCATTATCGATCTGATCATAAGGCACAAAAAACCAATATGTTTTTTAATCTATTCTATTGGTTTATCATATTCTTCTTGATAAAGCTCATGTAATACTAAAAGCTCTTATGTGATCACATTCTCACCACAAGAAGGATCTATTAATATCCCATTGGTGGGCTTATCATAGATTCTACCGGCTATGTAAAGAGGACCATCAAGAATATTTTCAAGTATATCTTTAGAAGGGTATGTGCAGGATCATGATGGGCCAAAAAGTGGCAATATGATAGGTATGTGTAGGGTATGTGGTTGATGACATTTTTTTTACCCAAAATTGATGAAATGAAAAGTGGTTTTAAAGGATTTTCTTAGATTTCCACCAATATAAATTACTATTTACTTTGAATTCAATAATTAATTATTATTCATTTTATATTTGAATTACGACTAAAGTCTTGATTGATAGGATGATTGAGAAACATCTATAGCTTTCAAACGATATCACATTTTTTGAATCTGAAACATGTGTCACATTCTATACTTCACATACTATAGAATTATAAATAAATAAAATTGAATTTCATGAAGTTTTGGCCAAGTTAAGGTGGTCAGACATACGATTTTTTATATTTTTTTAAAGTTGTAATAAAAAATTCATAATTAATTATTTACTTGGAAAAAAATTACAAAAAATATGCATAATATCAGGACATGAGTCCTCTACTTATATCTAAAATATTATAAAAAATTATTATCATTTTATTGTGGTTAGGGTGGTCAGACAGACACCTACTTCTTCATTTTTCCCTGAAGTTTAAGTACTATTGCATTGAAATTTCAATTTTTCACCAAATAGATTTTTTTTTAAAATAAACCTAGTTGTTTAGAAACTACATTCAATTTTATACAAATTCTATTCTTACATATTTTTGAAATAATATAGATAACTTATTCAAATTTTTACATCAAGTTGCCTAACTCTGATTTTTCTAAATTTTTCACCACTTAAGGGCCTATTTTTTCCATGATGATCCTACACATACCCAGAAGAAAAAGTGATATCAAGAGTTTTTTTGGTTGGGACCTTATGAGAGATGACGTCTATCACACCCACAATTTCATCCATAGGATTAACTTGGGTAACATGGGGAGTTATTTCATGTTGTTCACTATTTGTATCAACATTCATTACATCAGTGTTTGAAGGTTCGATAGCCTTGACAAATGAAATATTGTGTTTAGGCATGGGGTTGGTGAAAATTTGTAAATTATGGTTAGGGAATACAATGGACTTATTTCCTTGATCATTAACACTTGCAACGGACAAACGGCCTAACTCAATGAGGTCTTGAACTAAATTTTTTAGACACTTACATTGTTTGGTGTCATGTTAATTTTGGTGATGAAAGTGACAATAAGCATTGGGCTTAAAGGTGGGTGGTAAGGGATTGGTGGTATCGAGTGGTTTAACAGTAGGGAAAGTGATCATTTGTTGTTGGAGTAATTGGTTCATTGTGTTATGGAGGGTATCAAGTAAGGGGGTGAATTGTCTCTTTGGGTCCCCATAGGTATAAGGCACCACCACTTTAATAGCTGCCACTTTACTTGGAACGGGTTGAGTTTGCAATTGAGGATGCAGATTGAACTGTAAAATGCCTCTATTTGGTTTTTGAAAGTTTTGTGTGTTGTTTTGATTTTGTGGTTCATATTTCTCAGCTTGCTTAGAAGTGGATTTTGAATCACTACTAAAAACTGAGTTATGATAGTTGCATAGGGTTTTACATAAGTGCATGAACGAAGGGAATTTCATCATAGTTAATTTATCTTGAAGGTTTGTGTGTAATTTTTTGATAAACATCTTTTATAGATGTGCATCAGGAATCTTGACATCAATTTGGGCATATAATGATTGGTATCATGAAATGAAATTAGATAAAAAAAAATTCTGTGTTTTTTCTACATCTCATTAGGTCATCCATCATCTTTTTAGGAGTCATATGAACTTGAAAGTGACTTATAAAAGCATCCACCAATTCATTGAATGATCAGATGGAATGATTGGGAAAGTTTGAAAACCACTCTAATGCAGTATCTTTCAAGGTCCTAGGAAAGCATTTGGCTAAGAGTTTATCATCAAGGAAAAAATCACTGCATAAAGTTGTATAAGCATTGACATGGTTGATAGGGTCTCCTTTACCTCCATACTTCTCAAATCTAGGAATTCATATCCCTTGTGGCATCGTGGTGTGTAAGATTTCTAAGGATAAGGGACTACTACGAACATGATATGTGGGTGGAGAATTTTGACCTTGGCTAATGGTGGAAATTTGTTGTTGCATGGATGAGACTGTGTTCAGGAATTTTGCAATGATAGGGTTGGGGTAAGTGGTTTGAGGTGGAAGAGAAAATGATGATGGAGTGTAGGCAAGGTGAGGGGAAGTGAAAGGAACACTAAGAGGGGTGAAGGTGGTGGAGGGGACATGAGATACCACAAGAGAACTAGGAATGTTAGTTGGAATTGTGAAAGAAGGAGCCACATGACTAACCTGTTGCATAGTTGTTGTAACCTGAGGAGTGGTATAAGTTGCTATGGATTCTATGGTTGAAGTGGAAGGAATGTGAGGTCCTCCTTGGCTTATAGGAATGTTTGTAAATTAGGAAGTGGAAGAGGCATGCTTATTGTAAATCTCAGCAATTCCTTTCATAACTTGTAAGCCATCATCACTTTCAATAAAACGATGAAGGTTTTATATCGCAGGTATGGAAGTGGTGGAAATGTTTTCAAGGGACAAGTCTTGTTGTAAGTGTGCAAAATCCTCATGAATATTAATGATCTTTTCTTGTAGGATGGAGTTGTTTTTTGTGTCAAAATTCATTGAATGGAAAGATGAAGGCATATAAGTGGTATTGTTGATGCCTAATGCACCATTGTCCATACTAGGAGTAGGAGCTCTTGAGATCCCAAGGTCCACAATGAAAGTGTTATTGTAGGAAGCCATGAGTCTAGAACTTCATCTCACTAAAGTATTATCAATGGGGCACCAAACACTCATACAAGTACCACAAAGGATGAGGAAAATGCAAATGCAAGGTAATCTAGGATTTCTAAATTAAAATAATAGAAATTATGCTAACTGTAACGGAGAAGCAACTACAGAAAAGAAATGTAGGAAAATGCTAGAAAATGTCTGAAAATGTAGTATGAAAAGTGCAAGTGGAATGATTCCTAGTATGAGACATTTTTTATGTTTTTCAAAAAATTTAATGTGATTCTAATGCTTTTCAGATTGCAATGAAGGATGCAGATGCAAATTTTTAGTATTTTCAATGATATGCAATGCAAGAATGAAATCTAAATGAATCTTTCACTAATGCAAGTTGAAAAACCCTAGAATGCAAAAACAAGACAATATCCTAATTGAATGTTGATGCAAATGAAGTCTAGGATGAAAAATGGAATGAAAATAATAAATGTAAAGTGTTCAATAATGTGAGTTCACCAAAATGAATTGTATATTTTTGGCACCCTAATCCTTTCTAGCACTTCTAGGGTTTTTCACCTAAAAGGAGAAAGTTGGGCAAAAAGATCTAGCTAGGTTCACTCAAATTATGTAATGCAATGTTATTTAGGCTAAAAGGAATGAACTAAGTGCAATTAAGTGATATATATGATTGATTATGTAAGCAAAACCTAAGATTTATGCAATGTTGGAAAACACAATGTGATATGCAAACAATGAGCTATGGATGAATAAATGCAAAACATAAAGAAATGGGCTAAATTAGAGTGCACCTAGGTAGATATTAGACAATCTAGAATCTTATGAATGTTGTCTGGAATCATAGAAATTCACCAATGGGACGCATTCGCCACTAATGGTGAATCAATCCTAATTCTGATGAAAACTATCGAGAACAAGTTTCTCAGGATTCAGAATCTGATAAAACTTATATTTCTAGCCTTAAGTTGGGAATCATTCACCACTGGTGGAAAATCAGCCCTCTCCCAAAATTCTAAGAAATCAGGAGACAACTCTGCAACACCGGATTTGAGGATATTTTGCTTATCAGGTTGCCAAAGTCAATTTTACAGAAAATAGATAGAAAGTCTTCTCCAAGCTTGAAATGAGGTTGATTTGACTTCAAGCAATTTGTTGACTTGTTGACCACTCTTCAACACCTAAATTCTTGTTAAATTTGCATACAAAAGTTTGTAAACACACATGCAAGAGAGAGAAAATGGTTAAGGGTTAGAGAATAGGGGTTTTCCTTCGTCAAACCCCACTTTGGTAATCAAACCCTTAATGAAATAATGAAATGTCAGAGAATGATAAACAAATAACATGGGAATTCTATCAATTTACCAAACCCTTGTTGAAGAAAAGATGAAGTTATGTCAATGGCTACTCCAAAATGCATGATTTATGCTTGATTTGATGATGTAAAGAGCTTGAATGCTTGAGTGAATGAGTGAATAAGTGAACTTGATGAATTGATGTTGATGGGGGTTAGAATGGATGTAAAAACACTTATTTATACATCCTTGTGCCTTAGTAACCTGTTGATACCTCATCACAAGCCAACATCAAGTGATTTTGAATAAAAACCCAAAAGGAAAATTGAATTATTTTGAATTTGGAGCCAATGGGGACTCATTCATCACCAATGGTGAATGGGTCCCATCTTGGACCTAAAAGTGGGTGTCGAGAATTATTTTCTATTTAATGTTCCTTGTCAGCTTTACATTCAAAAATGCACTTAATTAAAGCTTATAAGGGCATAAATGGATCAAATAAAGCATAAGAAACATGTAAATAGTGAAATTATGCCTAGAGAAGCGTGAAATCTTGTTACAAGACTTTACAACACTTCAAAATAGGATTTTATTAGTGATGAAAAGGTGATTTTTAGGTGAATTGTAATTAATAGAGTCTAGAAAAGTGTAGAAATATTTTACAACACTTCACAACACCTTCACAAGATGTCTTAATTTGAATTTTAAGACCTAAATGTGTTTGTTCAAGCCACATTACAACATAAAATCAAAGCAAAATGGACCAAACATCGTGAAGCAAGACCTAAAAGGCCATGAAAATGACAAGGGGCCATTTTTCTATGACAAATTATAAAATGGAGTGTGGCTTATTGCCAAAAAGTAAACTAATAGAATGCATCTTCCATGTGCTAAATTCAGTTCCAATGAACCTCTGAAAGAAAAATCCTTCACTGCCTTGTTGTCGCTCAACATACACAACAATTCTTCCTTGATATGAAACTTATACATACAAATTTACAAGTTCAAACAATATCACACTATCACATGTCTTATTTCATTACATCATGCTCTTTGTACACTATAAAAATGTTCCATATATATACCATTACATCTATATACATCAATTAGGTCAGCCTAATTAGATGTACACATACATAATTCAAAAATAGCTTGTTGGCCCAAACCTTGAAACAAAGCTCCTTTCATTCTCAAACCAAAATGTGCAAGGCATAATTTAGGTTGGCATAGACCTAAAAAGGATCTCTTTGACATCTACATCTAACATGGAAATCTTCACACCACATATTCAAGTATAAGGTTGGCCAAAAGATGACTTGATCTCAAAAATAGGCCAAGATGACTAACATCAATCAACCATATTATCATATGAGCTAGTGCCATTTGGATTAAGTGTAGAGATGACACCTATAAACCATCTCCCAAAGTTGTAAAGACTGAATCAAGGTACCAAAGGAATGTAGACCAATTAACTCATACCCTTTTGCACAGTTATAAGCAAAAAACTGTATTCCAAACTTTTTTCATTTATATATTTAAGTTCATCTAACCAAAAACACTAAAAACTTGTTCATAGATGTACTTAATAGTCCTAAGTAACATACTAAAACTATATAGGTTGATCTTCCAACATGAGTAATTTCGAACCAAATTAACGGATCAAGGTAACACTAAAAACTATTTACCAGATTAGACAAAATTGTCAACAAATAGACTTGACATCAATGACAACACATCAAAGGGTTTCTTCTTCATTCTTCCAATATTAGTCTCATCCATTGATCATCATACATCATCATTCAAACCTCCCCATTCATTTGAATTGGTATTTCTATAAAAGCAACCTCTCATTCTCAGTTTAAGGTTAACCACAATCTTCAATATTTTGCTATCATATCACTATCCTAAAACCTTGCTACTACACATCAAGCTTATCAAAAAAATTGGATACTACAAATTTGAGAGAAAAAAAAGCAAAATGGAGAAGAGAAATGGAGGAGAATCGACTTTGGAATAGGAATTGAAGTAATATTGCTTTATTATTTTGGTTTCTATTATATTTTATGCTTCATTGCTAGGTTAGGGTCATTATGGCTTGAACTTAGGTATTTTTTTGGTTGCTATCATCGATTCATGTTTTTCCCTGAATTTCCACTATCTACAACATCTACTAATTTATTGGAATTCCAACTTTGATGCTTGAGAAAAAAATTATACCGTTATAGGAATTCAATCCACTTCATGTGTCATTGGTTAAGCTTGGTATGGATGTTAATAAATTGTGTAGCATAATGATCTATATAATACATATAGTCCTTAGGAAGAAAATATTATCATCACTTCCCAAGGCCTGCACTACGATACAAAACTCTTGATCATAAATGAAATAACTCTTCTTGGAATCATTAATATTTTCATTTGATTTATTGGTCTACCTTCTTGGTTTATAATCACTTCTATGGTAATCCCACTCATGCCACAATCATCTTGAAATACTTTTTTAAGATCGAGTAATTCCAATATTGACTCCTTGATGACCTTCATAAAGAGCTCAAAACTTTTATTCATTGATGTTGTCCACTTAAACTCTTTTCTATCTCCCCTTATGGTTTCATTTGTGAGTGTATATATCCTACTAGAATTTTTAATAAAGCTGCAATAAAATTTAAATAAACCATGGAAACTTCAAACCTCATGTACAGTTCTACATGTAAGCTTCTCTATTATTTCTCACACCTCTTTTGGATCCATTTTTAACCCTTGAGGAAAGATGATATATCCCAAATAGACCTAATTCTCTTTGGTAAAATTTTATTTCCTTAAGTTCACCAACAATTTTTCTCCTTGAACCTTTATAGGACCTTCCTAATGTGTAATAAATTGTCTTCCCTAGTGGTAAAACTTAAAATATTGTTGCAGTAAGCAATTACATAATTTCTTAAAAATGGTTTCAACACTTCATTCATCAACTACATAAATGTGATAGATGTATTTGTTAATTTGGAAGGAATTACTAATCAATTATACAATCCCTTCTTAAAATTGGTGTTCCACTCATCACCCTCTCTTATCCTAGTTTGGCGATGCCCACTTTAAAATTAATTTTAACAAAATATTTAACCTTCCCCAATGGTCCATAAGATCATCTATTCTAGATGAAGAGAACTAATACTTGATAATTATTTTATTGATTAGAAAATATAATTAATTAATAAATAACAAAAGTAAATAAACAATCATTTTAATAAGTTGATTAAAATAAACATTAATGTTCCGACAATTCTTTGATATCTCTATTAATTACCAACTTCCAGACTAGTGAGTAAAAGAGAAAATTATGCTTACCACATTGATTAGATCAATGCCAAATGAGACTTGAGAATGAAACCATTGATGAAACAAAAAAATGTCAAATATGGGTGTTTGACAATTAAAAGTTGAATCTGCTAGGCATCTAAGTTCTCTGACAATTGAAGAAATTGATAATGTTGAAGAAATTGTAGTTTCAGGTTGGATTTTAAGTGGTTCAACATCATTAATAATGGGGATGGGAGTGTTTCACGCAATGTTGATTCAACAGTATATAAATATATATACAGTTAAAAAATCAAAATATTTTAAAAATTGAAATTGAGAAATACATAGGAGCAATATATTATTATACAGTATTTGTGATGTTTCTGCTATTTGCAATCTTGTTTGATTGATTTGCAAATAAATAGATTAAAATATTTAAATAAAAATCTTTTTGTCTTCATCTTTTTGGATTATTTGATAGGAATGCTAAAACATTAGATGATTGATAAGTATCCATTTTTTTAATAATTAATGATACAATTTCTAACCCCACTCAAATCTACAAATTAAAAATAAAAGTTCATATTAATTAAAAATAAAATAATTAATCTTATAATATTTTTTATTACGCCGAAAAGCGTATCCTATAATATTTTTTTGACCGAAAGGCTATCCTACTATTTGAGATGAACTAGCTAAAATGGACCATCAACGGTTAATAGCAGTGCAAGACGGTTGAAATTATTTCGTTCGTTCATCGCCACATTTTTTCCTCTCCGCATTTCTTTTACTTCCTAATATTTTGCTTGCAAATTTCGCTTCCGCTGACACGACATCACCATATTTAGTGCACGAAGGTTAAAGGTTTCAACGAATGTCCGCCGCACGAAAACAAATATCTAAGTACTTCGTATAAATTTAATTTTAAAATTCGTCCCTATTTTGCAAGACTCCTGGTCAGTTTGAATGTATGAAATTATAAAAGTTAATTTATCTTTTTTTATTAGGTAATTGATATAATTTAGTTTAATATATATTTTCATTTTTAAAAAATATGTTTATAACAGATGAAAAGTTAAATTATTTTTCATATTTATATTTTGAATTATATATATTTTTTAACTTTTAAAAAATTATTTATAAAAATATATATTTTTAATTAAAAAGAGTTAAAAAAGTGAAAATTTAAATTATTTTTATTATTTGTTTTATAAAATTCATTTTACTTATTTTATATATATTAGATATATTTTTTTAACTTAAAAAATTATTTATAAAAATTTCTATTTTTTTAGTTAGAAAGATGTTAAAAGTGAAAATTTAAATTATTTTTAATATTTATATTTCATAAAGTTCATATATTGAATGGTTTATTTATTTTATAATTTGAAAAAATATAAAAAATTAAATTAGAATAAATTATTTTTATTATTTATTTTATAAAATTTATTTTATTTATTTTATATATAATAAGCATATTTGTTTAACTTAAAAAAAAATATTTATAAAAATGTCTATTTTTTTTTTTAATTAGAAAGATATTAAAAGTGAAAATTTAAATTATTTTTAATATTTATATTTTATAAAGTTCATATATTGAATGGTTTTACTTATTTTATAATTTGAAAAACTATAAATAAAAAATTAAATTAGAAAAATAATTAAAAATATGTTTAATTTTTTTTAATTATTTTTAATATTCATATTTTATAAAGTTCATATATTAAATGGCTTTACTTGTTTTATAATTTGAAAAAATATAAAAAATTAGATTATAAAAATAATTTAAAAAGCGTTTAATATTTTTAGATTTTTTTAAATTATGAATTAATTTTTTAAATATTTTATTTTGAAATATGCTTTTAGTTTTTTCAATTTAATTTATTTATAAATTTTCCTACATTTTTATAATAATTGTTTAATATTCATATTTTTTAAAGTTCATATATTAAATGGTTTTACTTATTTTATAATTTGAAAAAATATAAAAAATTAAATTAGAAAAATAATTAAAAATGTGTAACATTTTTAGATTTTTTTAAATTATGAATTAATTTTTTAAATATTTTATTTTGAAATATGATTTTAATTTTTTAGATTTAATGTATTTATAAATTTGCATTCATTTTTGGTATGGAAATGGAAGCCAACGATCGTCTTTGTGAGTCTGTGAAGGGTAGGGTTTCGATAGCGCCGTCTCTGGGAAAGTTGTCTCAGGGAAAACCCTACGATTTTTGGCCGAATGAAGGGCGTCGGGAAGCATTGTGGGCTCAGGAGAACAGACCTATGTTTGCTAGAAAATCTATCAACTCCTTTGGAGACGGTTGTAGGATTCAAGATGGAGTTCCAGCAGTGCAAAATGATCTGAGGAAAGCGAACGATGCAACTCCTGGGGAAAGGGGCATGGGAGTTTTCAAAGATTCAAATGTGCCTTGTAAGAAGAGGGGAAAAGGTGGGCCCGCCCAGAGGCTTCAATCAAACTGGGAAGAGCAGTGTGCCAAGAAAGTCTTTGGAACGAAGGTTGGGGGAAGCCAAATAGGGGAAATCCAAAACTAGGCTATGGGGAAGCCATCTGAAGCAGTGAAGGCTAATCAACCTTTGATTTCCTTGCAGGAAGAGCTTGAAGCGGAGGTTTTGCATAATGTGGAATTTTTTTCTCATTTGGGACTGATAGGATGATTCAGGGGCTTTTGGCCCCGTCTGTGTGATCTACATAAGTGGATCTCTGAGAAATGGGAACCTATTGTAGACGGTTGCATCCAAATCTACCCAGTAGCCAGATGATTTTTTATGGTGGTTTTTGAAACAGTGGTTGACAGAACTAAAATTCTGTGTGACTACTTTTGGAGTTGGGAGGAGAAGTTTGCTTTGTCCTTAAAGCCTTGGCATCCGGCTTTCAACCCTACAACATAAACTTTTGATAAAGTTCCTCTGTGAGTAAGACTTCCAAACTTACCTCTTCATTTGTGGTTTGACTCCTGTTTAGAAGCTATTAGGAACTCTTTAGGATATTTTTTAATGGTTGATGAAGGCTCTTCGAATCTGTTGCACTCCACCTATGCTCGGATTTTGGTGGAGTTGGAAGTCTCAAAGGCTCTAGCAGATGAGATTTCAATTAAAACCTCCAAAGGATGCTGGGTATAGCCCTTGGATTATGAAGGGGTACCTTTTCGCTATAGGAGATGCTTTAAGACTGGTCATATTGTGGCACAATGTGCAAAACCTAGATGGTCTAAACCTGCAACATGGTGGCATGATGTCTCACACAGACATTACACAGTAGAGAAATAGAAGGAGTATAATGGAAAGTAGAATAAGAGCAGTCCCTAGGTAGGGGGAAACACTAAACTTCTTCAAACAAATAGGGGTGCAGAACAAATGGGGGAATCGGGTCAGCCTGAGTCACCCATCTTGAAGGGTGTTGAGGAAGGAAGTGCTATGGAAGTAGAAATAGAGAAAAACCTACATGGGGCTAAAACTCCAGAAGGAAGGGAGAAAATAGGCTCGTTAAAGTTGAAGAGAAAAGAGGTACATTTTGGAGTGGTAAAAGGTCAGAATAGGAAAGCATTGATGGAAGATTCACATGCACACAAGGTTGCATCTGAAGCATGGCGAAAGGAGGAGGCTAATTTGGAAGATGGTGAGCTTGTTGAGAATGGTAAATC
>VDFB02041846.1:28278-74962 GCA_007258455.2 Sequoia sempervirens
TAATTATTATTTATTTGTTAATATTAAGTTTAAACATTGAATTTACTTATAAATGTTTTATTTGAAGTATGATTTTAATTTTTTAAATTTAATTTATTTAAAATTTATCAATTTTATAATAATTTTTTCTTAATATAATAAGTTTATTTTTACTCTTTATGTAATTTTTTATTAACTTAATAAGTTTATTATTTTTAATAATATTTAGATTTTGAATTCACATGTATTTTATTCTATTTTAATGTTTAATTTAGATTTAATTTTTAAATTTCTCTAAGTTTTAATAATTACAAATAATTATTAGAATTAATTTAATTTACAATTATTTGTCTTATTAACCTTTTATTTATTATAAAAGAATTATATTTTAACTTATATAATAAAATAAATCTAAAATCTAAAAATCTAAATTAAAAATTAGGGAGTGAGAAACTAACTTTTGATTACATATAGTCACATAGAAAGAGTGAGATAGAGAGATAAAGAGATGTAGGAGACAAATATATATAGAGGTAGAGAGAGATTAAAAGGGAGAGGGGGAGATAAATAAGGATATCAAAAGAGAGTAAATTGCATAAAAAGATACTTTGATTTTACTTGTAAATATTTTATTTCAATTATGATTTTAATATTTTAAATTTAATTTATTTAAAAATTTGCTTTCAATTTTATAAAAAAATTTAATATATTGAGTTTATTTTTACTTTTTTATTTAATTATTTATTAACTCAATAATTTTATTATTTTTTAAAAATATTATTTTTATTAATATTTAGATTTTGATATATTTTGACTTTGCATTTACTTTATTCCATTTATATTTAAGTTTAAAATTTATTTTAATTATTTATATCTTTTTATTCAATTAAAAATAATAATTAAAATTTATTAGCATTAATTTAATTTATAATTATTTATTTTATTAAACTTTTAATTATTGTAGAATAATTATATTTTTTTATTTTAATTTATATAATAAAATAAATCTAAAATCTAAAATCTAAATTAAAAGCTAGAGAAAGAGAAAGTCAAAAACTAACTTTTGATTAAATATAGTCACATAGAAAGAGAGAGATAAAGAGAAATAAGAGACAAATATATATAGAGAGCTCTATATGGAGAGATAAAGAGGGAGAGGAGGACATAAATAGGGATATCAAGAGAGAGAGGTAGGGTAGAAAGATAGAGATGGATATATATATATGGAGATAGAGATGTAGAGATAAACATATTGATAGAGAGAGAAAGAGAAAATGATATTTATATCTCCATTTTCCTCTCTATCTCTATGTTTCTCATTATTTCTCAATTTATCTCTCTCTCTCCTATATCTTTCTATCTTTGTCTACCCTTATCTCTATTTATACATAACTATATCTATCTCTATCTCTCTCTTTCACTCATATATAAAAACACTCCCTATTCCCCTTCTCTATCTCTCTCCCTCTCTCCCTTTCTCTCACTCTTGACCCCTTTGTCCCCATCTCTCCATCTCTCCCTCCCCCTCTCTATCTGTATCACATTATCTCTACCTCTCTCTTTTGTTCACTCCATCTCTCCCACTCTTTATCTCTATCTCTCTATTTATTTATATCTCACTCCTCTCTATGTCTATCCCTATATTTTTGCCTCTATCTCTCTATCTCTCTCCCTAGATCCCTCTCTATCTTACTATATCTCCCTCTATCTATATTAATCCCTCTCTCCTCTCTATCTACTGAGCTATCTCTTCCTCTCTCCCCCATATACCTCTCTCCATATCCATATCTTTCTCTACCTCTATCTCCTTATCTCTTTCCCTATCCCTCACTATCTCTCTATATCATCCTTTATCTATATCTATCCTCTCCCTTTCCCTCTCTCTATATATTGAGCTATCTCTCCCCCTCTTCTTCTTCTCTCTCTCTCTCCCCCTCTCCCTCTCAACCCATCTCTCTCCCTTTCTCTTCCTCCCTCTCTCTATCTCTACCCATATCTCCCTCCCTCACTCCTTCCCTACCTCCTATCTATCTATTTTTCTCCCTCTTCCTCTCCCCCTCTATCTCTAGACATGTCTTGCTTTCCTTCTCCCTCTTCCTAGACCTCTATATTTATATCTATTTTCCTCTTTATCTCTATCTCTCCATATTTCTTCTTTCATCTCTCCCTCTATCTCTATCTCATTATCTCTCCATCTCTCTACCCTTATATCTCTTCCTCTCTCTACTTCTCTTTGTTGCAAGTATGAAGGTGTTGTCATTGATGTCAATAGGTTGGTGTTGTCATTGATGTCAACTATGTCTTGAGGAAGGTTGGTGCATGATGAAGATGTTAAGGGTATTGAGAAAATTGTGAAAAAGAGGAAAACAAGTTGTTGCAAGTTGTGCATGTATAGTTGAGATATTAAGGAAGTGTTGTGAGTACATGGAGCTATCTTTGTGTTGCATTATTTGGAGATATGTTGGAATAGTGTAATGTACTGAGATGATGTCTCTGGTACTTGGTTTCTAAGTGCTTTTGAGAAAATTTGATAAATAGAGAAAATAGTATTGTACAAGTGTTCAAAATGTGCTCTGGATTGTGCTTCATGTTTCTTCTTTGTACATGTTATGCCTATACAAATCTAATATGTTGTTCAAGGTTATCAGTAATTGTTATATCCATAATTTGGGTGTCTGGATTGTTGTGCAGAGTGAGATATATTCACCAGTGCGTGAACAAGTTTTTCAATGATATTTTTTGTGTTATGGGAGAAATGTAATTGCTCCGCATTTCTCCGTAGTTTGGCTTCAAGTTGTACATATCTAGGAAGTTGCTTATAATGTTTGTATCTTTCATAATTCAAGGTTTCACTTGATTTAGTGTAGTACATTGTGTGTTTCATGTGTCAGTGTGTATGAAGTTAACCGAATGTTTTGGGTTGAAGCATTTCTATGATGCGAGTTTGGATGAAGCCTTTGTTGGATCTCAGGTGGTTCATGTGTTATTCCAGATCATGTTCAAGTGAATTTTGTTGTCTAAAATTTTTGGATTGATTTAAGGAAGCATGAACTTAATGTTTTATGGTGTTTTAGCATGGGTATTGGCTAACCTAGTGTTAACACTACATTTGAAATTTATGAAATCATGTTGAGGTGTGTTAGGATTAATTTGGGTCCTAATTAAAGATTTATATGGTTTGTCTCCATTCCTATCCATTGTGGGAATGTTTAGGTGTCGACCTAATTTGAAATTTTAAGTGTAACGAATAGTTACTGACCTTGGAGAAGGTTTTCAAGGTTGAGTTTCATATAAATAAGTGTGGTGTTGTGAGATGTAAGAGAGAGGCAAGATAGATGCAAGTGACGAATTTGATGTGAATTACATAAGTATTGATGTGAATTGAGCAGAGTAATGTGAATTTCAAAGTGTTGGATTCCTCAAGGCAATGGGCTAAAGGTTTCCACAATCTTTCATACAAGGATGTGAAAGTGTTGGAGCATTTGTGGTGGATTCCATGTTGTATTGAGAATTTTTCCTCAGTGTAACATTTCTCTTCTATCTTTTGTGTTTCTTTCTGTGGTAGTGAGCCCTGATTGTGAGCCTTTTTGGACAATGTGTCATATTCTAGCAGTGAGCCCTTGTATTGGTTTTGCAATTAATTATACTATGAGCTAATCCTCACTGTGGTTTTTCCCTCATTTGGTTTTTCACGTAAATCTGGTGTTCTCTTGTGTATGGTGTTGTTATTTTAGTTTTTTCTATCTGCATTTCATGATTAATCACTTTAATGGAATAAGGGTTTAATGAATGTAGATCTCATTGTTGTTAAGGGTTTTGATGCTTTAATTTGCTACAACTGATTCACCCCCATCTTAGTTGTCTTGTTCATTCAACACTCTATATATCGCTCTCTCATTCTCTCTACCTCTCTCTCTCTCTATATATATATATATATCCACCTCTCTCTCTCTCTCTCTCTATCTATCTATCCCTCTCCTTCTCTCCATATCTCCCTCCTCCATCTCCATTTGTATATCTATCTTCCCCTCTATCTCTATCTCATTACCCCTCTCTCGATCTTCCCCCTCTTTCTCTCCCTCTTTATATCACTCTCTCCCTCTCCCTCTCTTCCTATTACAAACCTAATATGAGTCAGGTAATGGAGCTTGATAATCTTCCTAATTCTGAGGTTTTGTAAGTGGATGCATAGTTAGTTTGAACTTATCATTTCTCTATTGAGACCTTTGTTGCACAAACACATCATTAGATAAATGACCTATCAATTGACCTCATGTACAACACAAATGTATAAAAAAAATAGACCAAATTTTCTCTAATTAACCTTCCACACCTCTTTGGCATACCCATTGCACACCAAAGTGGAATTGCTAGTTTTTAATGTTAGGAAACCTGCTCCTTAAAAATAGTTCCTAAAACCTCTCCATAAAATAAAAGTCTAAACTACTAACTAACTAGAATGAATCTTGATCTTTCTCTAACAAATTAACAATAGAACTGCAACTTGACATGCATTTGCTACTAATAGCTTGGCAACTCGATCCGCTTAGATGAAACTTTAAACAATGATGACTTTTCCTTCCCAAAACTTAGAAACTAATCTCCTATAAATCTTACAAACCTGTGTAAAAATATGTAATATGAATCAAAGACATTGTATAAATATCTAAACTATTCAAGATTGGTTTCTCGATATAAATCTCTTGTTCTCTTATTCTTCTCTTTTCTCTTCTTCAACTATGGCTTCTGACAATAATTTTTCAATTTTTATTTCATTAATATGTATGCCATTGATATTGGCAGCTGATATTGCAATCAATGAGTTGTCTAAGTTGCAAACTATGACCATTGATGAGTATATTATAAATTACATCAATCCCCCTGCGGTGCATAAATTTCAGGTTTCATTTTTATTCAAAATTAAAAAATTCATTTGTTTTCTCCATTAAATTTTATTTTTACATTGTTTTGTCTTGTTTGATTTTAGAAGGGCATTGGAGAGAGCGTCCTGTGTAAAATACGAGGACCAGATATCCCTTCGATCGGAGCGCATTAGCGTATGCTTTTGGAGCCTTCACCTTTTCTTTGAAGAGTGCCCAGAGGGAACTGTGCCAATCTTGGAGATCACACGTGAACGTGTTAAAAGAGCAGGATCTGTCAGACAATACTTAAACAGAAGATCAAGTGTTGTCCCAGATGGAGTCCTAGGAGATAATAGTAATCATGAGGTCTGGTGCTACTCATCTAATTTTTGTTTAATAAAAAATTTAGTACCTTCGAAAAAATAATTATGAATTATATAGTTGTATGGAAATCTTCATTTTAAACTATAATAATAACAATGTTAAATGGAATGAATGAAGGTTTTCTTGCGTGACCTACTTTTATCTGTATTTTGTAGTGGGCAGTGGTAGAAATCAGAGCACAACAGGGAGTCCATGAAGGCAAAGCAGCCTTCGATGCATGGCATACTTTCGTGCAGTCTGATGATTTTCTCAGTAACAGTCAAATATGGCTTTTGCATGAGGATCCTAATGGTACATTAACATAATCAATGGAAGCTGGTTTGTAGGTATAAATGAATAGGAGAGGGGGCACCCGGCAATTCACCGACAGAAAAATTTACCATAAACAATTCACTGTCATGATAATTTATGGCACAAAATATTAATTGCATGAATTTTTGGGGGTGAATTGTTGATGGTGAATTTTCCATCAGTGGCGGTGAATTTTCTTAGAACCAGGAGAGAGGATTCAGTAGTTGTGCACCTTGACTTCGTGCTTTTAATTATCCTACGTGGAAATTTCAAACCACTCTCAATTTTTTATAGCGATTTAGTCCCATGTTGATAACTTTCATTTCAGGGCCGCATCATCAAATATGATGCCACATCAACATGCTTTTTTTCAAGGTGTCCTAAAAGGCCCCAAAAAAAGTGAGACCAATACTTGTACATTCACATCATGGATAGTTGAATGCCGATCCGGCATCACATGATTGGTTGCTTTTAGATCAAAAGAATACATTTTGTTGATTTTCTTCGATCATTCGGACAAAGAATGGACTGGAAACGTAAATTTAGTGAAAAATCTCTCCAAGGACAGCTAGAACTTGCCCGAACAAAACTTAATCTTGATCCTCTCAATGAAAATCTTCAAAAACATATTGCTGTTACAAAAGCTCAACTATGAAAACTTGATCATTATAGAGGTCAAGGTGCCAAAATTAGAGCTAGAATTCATTGGATCAAGGAAGGGAACAAGGGTTCTAAATATTTTTTTAATCATCTCAACTATAAGCATAAAAAAGAAAAAATTGAAGCTATAAGGGATGAAAGTGGATACCATTTTGATCAAGCAAAAATTATTAATCTGTTTCATAGTTTTTATGAAAGGTTATTTCGAGAAGAAACTAAGTGGATGGATATCCAACATGTGTTGGAAGACAGCATACAAGATTTTATTCCAAACATGATTGATCCAGGTTATAGCAAATATTTGGATAGAATGCTCTCTTTGGAAGAAATTGAACGTGCTTTATTTTCTATGAAACCAAATAAAAGTCCTGGCTTTGATGGTCTTCCTACTAAGTTTTATCAAACTATGTGGAAGCATATTAAGGATGATTTTTATATGTTATATTTGGAAGCTTTTCAAAATGGTTCCTTGGGTCCTATTATGAACAAAGGTGTCATCAAGCTTATTCCTAAGGGGAAGAATGAGGATACCATTGCTGGTTGGCATCCAATTACGTTACTAAACACTTCATATAAAATTATTGCAAAGGCTTTGGCAATCAGAATTAAGCCTATTGTTCAAATGATTGTGAGAGCTGAGCAAACGAGGTTTTTAAAAGGAAGATATATCCTTGATAACCTTATGCTGACTTGGGAGACCATGGAATGGGCACAACAATCAGGCCAAAATGCTTTGATAGTCAAGCTAGATTTTGACAAAGCATATGATAGAATCCGTTGGAGCTTTATCCTTAAAATGCTGCATTGGCTGGGTTTTGGTCCTAAAATTCAAAGGCATGTTCAAATGTTGTTTCAAGATGCTAATGCTCATTTGATTATTAATAAAAGTATGTCTGACTCTTTTGAGTTACAATGTTCCATAAGGCAGGGATGTCCCCTTTCTCCCTTTTTGTATGTGCTTACAGCTAATGCCTTGGGTTATTTTCTGCACAAATCTCATCAAATGAAACTTATCAAAGGGATTTCTATCCCTCAAAATCAGGTGGTTATTAATTCCCACTTTGCTGATGATAGTATGCTTTTCTTGCATAATTCTGAAGAGGAGGTGAACAATGCTTTGGAAATTGTTAACTTGTATTGTAAGTTATCTGGCTCCCTTATTGCTCATAATAAAACTGAGTTTTTAATGACCCAACCTTATGCTAAGCCTCAATGGATACTGAAAGAATGGAGGAAAATTAAGCATGGTGAGATAACAAGATATCTAGGTATACCCTTTGGTTTGGGTGTCTCCCTTTCTGATATGTGGACTTGGTTCTTAAAAAAAATTAAACATAAGCTGTTCAATTTTGGCAATAAATTTTTGTCCTTGGCTGGCAAGATTCAAGTGGCTAATAAGATTCTCATTGCTTCCCATGTGTACTACTCTTCATGTTGGATGCCTTCCAAACAAGGCTATGAAGAGCTCAATAAAATAATCCGCAAATTCTTGTGGTCCAGATGGGATGGTAATGGTGGTTTTATTGCTTTTTCATGGTCTCATTGTATTCAGCCAAAACACAAAGGTGGACTGGGGCTTATTGATCCCCAAACCCAAGGAATTTTCCTTGCTGCAAAATGGATTATAAGAGCTGCCAACGGAGATGAACCATGGAAGATTTTAGTTCGTCAAAGAATTATGGATGCTTCTATTAAGAAGAAATGGCAAGAGGTTCATTGGCTGGATAAATTGCTTTTACCTGCTCACTTTAGAATCAAAGCCTCTTTTCCTCTTTAGTCTATTTGGACAGCTTGGCAAAAAGTTAGTAAGTTCTTACATTGGAATGGATCTTCCTTGCAGACAGGGTTTAGCTTTGTTTCTATGTCTATTTGGTGGAACAAAATAATTTCTTATCATGATCTGCCATTGGCCTTGTGTTTCCCAAGACAAGCTCATTATTTATTTAAAAAGGGAGTTAGACAATTTAAAGATCTTTGGGATTTTGACATTTTTGATTGGGCTCCTTGGAACAACATTAAGGAGCAGTATGGGCTAAATTCCAGTTATGAACAGTTCATAATTTTTATTAAGTCTCTGGTGCTAGTTGATCTAATGATGAAGTTTTGTACTTCAAGGGACTGCTTTTTCTTTAGAGATTGGAAATGGTTAACTTATAGTCACTTCAATAATCTTCCATTAAAAAATGTTTATTTAAAGTTGCTTCCTAGTTGGAATATCACCAATCAGTTGAATAAAAAGTGGAAATGTAGACTCAGCACCAAATTTTGGTGTAAATTAAGTGCTCAAATATGGCATTCCAAATCTGATTTTGACTCCCAGGTGTTGGTTTGGAAGATATTGCACTGCAAGCTACCTGTTGGAGATAGATTGAAATACATTATGGTTCAACCAGCAAACTGCCCTTTTTGTAAGGCTGTTGAAAGTTTGAGACACATTTTTTGGGATTGTGTATATGTTAAAAGGCAATGGTTCACTATTTTTAGAGACTTTTCAGCTGTTTTTAATCATGACTTAACTTGGAAAGAGGCTGTTTTTGGGCTTGGTATGCAAAAGGATGTAATTGCTGACTCTATTCGACATGTTATTTTGAAAAATATATGGAGAAATCGGTGTGCTGCAATGTTTTCTAATAAACTTAATCAGACTGTTGGGACTTTACGGATGTACTCTGACATATGTTTTCAGGTTGCTATTCTTTTTTCACAGATACAGGTAATATGTAAGAAGAATGACAAAGCTAAACTTCAGTTGCAGCAGATTAAAGATCAGATAGTGAAGTTTCAGCTGGACAATAAACTTGATCATAATGTTATACAGCTTTTGTCTATGTAATTGCTTGGTTGATTTTTTGTACTACCTCAGTATATGTCATTGGTGCATGTAGATATTGTATGGTTCGTATGGCTTACGTCATTGGTAAATTTTGTATTGTTTGTCTGGCATTTTGGCTAGTCATGTTTTATAGCTACTGCTGGTAGCTTTTCCTTGTAAATTCTTTTGCTTTGATCAATAAAAAAAGTCACAACTATTGGACATTATATAAACAACTACTATCACAATTATTGAAATATGCTCAACTACTGAGTCCTAAGAATTAGTAGAAACAATACATCATAATAATATGATACTAAAGTGTCTATATGACCTGCAGGTTTACCCCAAGCGCCATAGGAATCCACTTGTTAGATTTTTTATTTTTTATGCGGTAAGAATTGAATTGAATGATAGATAATTAAATATTTAACCTAAATATTTTTTATAATTTTTATTTTGTTATATTTTTGTAGTTGTTTATGTTTACTCTAAAATTGTATATGTGCAGCAAGATACCTATGCAAATAGTTGCCAGGACTTGGATTGTGAAGGATTTATTTAAGAAGAAAAATATTATCCATGAATGCCATTGAATGGTGCTTCTGTATATGATGGAAATCAATTAGAGATCCGCATAAGTATAAAAAGAGTAAGCACATAATTTTTTATATTTAATATTTCTTTACTTTTCTTAATGGGAAGCTTTAATATTTCTTTACTTTTCTTAATGGGAAGGTTTAGAAAACCACATTATTTACGAACCAAAATATATCTTTTAACTATATAAATTAATTCCATTCTATTCTGTTATTTAATTTTCTTATATAGTTTTTAAAAGACAAACCAATTCTATTATTTTCCATATTTATAAGGTGATTGACTCTAACTTTGGTCTATTGTTTTAGGAAACTAGGGGTAACAATATAGTGTGGGCAGTATATTTACAAGACAGTTTAGTGGGTCACTGGCCTGCAGTGACTTTTAAGGACTTAACATTATCTCCTAATCGTGTTGATTTTGGAGGAGAAGTAGCAGTGGTTTCAAGAAGTCCAGGAACTCCATTCTCAAAGACAGACATGGGCAGTGGACGCTTCCATTAAGGTGGTTTTAAGAAAGCAGCTTATATCAGGAATATACAATTGTTTACTGCTAAAGGTGGTGCTATAATTTTATCAAAAAGGAATAGGTTTTATTTTGCAAGTAAACAAAATTGTTATGATGTAAAAGAATTTTTACAGATGATAACTATTGGGGGGATCTCATATTTTTTGGAGGTCCTAGAGGTGATGTTCCTCAATGTACATATTAATTTATTTTAATAAGTGATTTATATTTATTTTAGAATTCTTATTTATATTAAAGTATTAAAGTACTGTAGTTAATATTTTATATTTATATTTTGTTTAAGATGAATTAAATTACTGATTTTATGGGAATGTGAAATATTTGGTTAATAATTTTATTAAAAATTATGTCTATTGGTAATTTCATATGACTTTTGGATGTTACTAGTTTTTAAAATTAAAAGAAAACATTATATTTTTTTGTACTCTTTTAAATTTCTTAGAATTGTATTTCTATAGCATTCACATTGCAAGGTGTATCATCTTTTTTTGGATACTTCTAAAATTTAAAATCTTATTTGTGATGTTATGGTATTTGTCTCATTGCATTACATAATCAATAAAGACTTATTTTCTCCTTTCAACCTTCATCAACAAATCAAAAAATTCTTACAAATTTATACTCAAATTTAAGATCCAATTTATTCTAGCATTGTAAATTGTTACCCTAGACAACTTCATAGTAGTTTTAGATGCCCCTATGTGCTTGGACCCAATTGTGCATTAAATTTTCCTATTCTGTAATAATATTTGGAAATTCAAAAGTTGAATTAGGAATATAGATTTAATGTTTATTTACCAATTCTTATTGCCACCAAAAGGTCCAGACTTGAAAGCCCAAACCCTTTTCTAGCCTATTTTGGCCCCAATTCAAGTATGTTAATGTGAACACTATAACATTTAGAAATTCCAAATCATTTGAACTAAGTGATCCTAGCATTTGTTGACAAGGAAATTGAGCATCCTAAGAGTAATGAAGAGAAAAAATTAGATAAATTCTAGTCATATTATTTCAAGCAATCATTATGTTAGCAATGCATCAAATTTTCATGTGTGTTTGCTTATGGTTCATGTCAACTTTTTTTATGAGTACTAAAACTTGCAGGACTTTAAATCAAGCATCCAATTACCCTTGAAGGTGATAAGTACAGGTTGAACCCACAAAAGTGGCTTATAATTCGATATAGGAAGGAAAAAGCCATTTTTGGTATGTAAACTATTTTAGGGGGTTCACTTGAACTTAAGGGTTCAAATGAACATCTTTAAGGGTTCGCTCAAACCTCTAGTTCGATCGAACCCCCAAGTTTGAGTGAACCCTTGAATGTTGTTTATTTTTCAATTAAAAAAATAGGGTTTGGTTGAAGATATGTTCGCTTGAACCCATGAATTAGGGTTTTTTTAATCTAAAATATTTCTTTATTGTTCAGTTTCAACTATCGTTTTCTCAGTGGAAAACCCACATCCAAACCTCCTCTAGGTCATCTTTGGCATTGACCCCACCACCTTCAGCGATGACCTCACCACCTTTAGCAAAGAGTGTCACCCTCCACTGCATTGACTTCTAGGTTGGTGAATTGTATTTGATTGAAAGTTTCTAAATCGTTTTCAACAAATACATTTTTTGCATATATTTCAATCATGGTGGAGTTCACTATAATAAACCCTAAAGAATGTAGAACCTTATCTTATCTTGTTTGTAAAAAAAAAATTTCAATACTTTTGCATTTGATTAGATTTAACACTTATGATCAAATAAATTGCCTTGTTTGGTACTTTCGACTATTATGCTATTAAAATCCAACTTGAGGATGAGAATGAGGCTCCCTAAAATTACTTTTGTATCTTCCTAAAAATTCATTTCTCTCCCAAGCGTAGCACATGTCCTTTAATGAGAACCCCTTTTGTGTCTCTTACAACATTTCCACAGCCGATTTCTCCTATTTGACTTTGTAGTCTTGCTACAGTTAGGCTTTAAAATTCCTAAAGAAGAGAGGGAGGGTTTGCAAATGGTATGGGAGGGGGGCAAGATAGTTGGGGGTGAAGGTTAATTTTTCTATCATCAACAACAACTTGAAAGTAACCTCATATGGTTGCAATTTGTGCAGCACATCTTGTAACTGCACTAATACTAAATGTTTAACATTTGCAGATTATATAAGGGCTGATTTTATACTCTTCTATACAATAGTTTAAGAAACTTAGAGAACACAAAATGAACCCTAAATAATGTATTTCCTATTCAGTGTCCCACCCCTTACAAACAGTTCTAAAAATGAAAAATGTGTGTTGCATGCATAGCATTTTTTTGTACTCTAAATTTAAAAGGGTGAAATGAATAGATTTCTAAATGGCTATAATAGTGAAAAAAATAATTAGGAATTTTTAAACAATTACAAAATCATAAACCCTTTTATCAAATATCTTAATAAAAAGTGGTAGTATTGTACTCCATCAAAGAAGGGGAGAAACTAGCCAATTGTTGTGAGTATTCAATCTAGGATGGGTATTGAATTCTCATTGTTTTCATTTTCACAAATAATATTTGTGGTTTTTACTAGATATTGACAAATAGAACATTTAATGTGGTGAATATCAAATGCTATATTTTAAGTTTAGTAGCATAAATGTGTGGATTAAATGGAGGTTCTAATTTTTTAGGTGTGGAGATGATTTGGAAATAATAAAAAGCAAATGTAAGTGTAGATGAAATTGCCTACAATAAAGAGGGGAATAGAAAACTGAAGAGCATTGTTACTAATGCATTCATATAGGATGAAATTGCTTAGAAATTAAAAAAATTCTACACTTTGTTTCAACAAATACTCATCATGTATTTTATCATGAATTTACAAGTATGTACTCATGTGCATTACTCATTCTGAAACTTCATCCCCCAATTTGTCCCTTTTACTTTCCACCCCATCACATGTTACTCATTTCATAATTACATCCCATTAATCTTACTCGTACATTGTTGCTTCTACCAAAACTCTAAGCTTCTAGTATTACTTTTCATTTACATTAGAAACAATAATACCTTATCATACATTTCATACTATTATTTTCCTTTTAGGGGTTCACCTTAATAAATTTATGTCAAACCTATTATTACTTATATCTATTGTATATATTATCATTTTAGTTAGTATTTTAATATCATATGATAAACACATATGTGTTACATACAGTACAAAGGAAGTAAAGTTTCTTAAAGCATGGGCAATGTAAAATAGTGATGTAGCCCTCAAAAACCAAATAAAAAACCTCTATAATTACACTGGGCTATAGCGTATGCCTCCAATATAGCATTCAAAAGAATGAGCACACAAAGGTTTAGGTAAAGCAATAATTTCCTGGTGGTGATAAAGAATTTAAATGATGGTATGAAGCCAAAGCTATTTGGCAAGCCATAGTGCAAGATATAAATGAGGAGGAAGCATGATTCCCCCTCAATGTAGAGAAGTAAATATAAATGTGTAATATATTGGAAGGGAAATCATTGAAGCTCCCTAATGTATAAAATATTTAAGTATAAAAGATATATAAATAAGAGAACATAACTTATGAGATATTGAAAGGTATGATGTACCACCATACGGTCAATGTGTAAGATCTACAAAATAAATTATGTAGCAAAAGATATAATTATACACTATAATAAGAATGATATATCAATGTAATAGAAATGCATAATGCATGGAGTCAAAGTAGAATTATTATATAAGCACTAGAGAGCATGATACAACACTATGAGTTCAATTTAGGCCAAACCATAACATATATTTATAAAGAGACAATGTAATATAAAATAATAAATTCAATGTAAACATAAACAAGGGAGAAATGATTCTAGAAGCAAGTAAGTGAGTTTCCCTAGTGGGAGAGTGAAAAGAAAGGTAAAAAAAAATTAAGGCATAGGAAAATGGTTCAAAGAAAGAAGAGGAAACCAAAAATGGTCTCCTATTTGGGGAGGATGATCATGTAAAAGAAATATATAGAAGGTGAAATAAAATTGGGGAAATCCCATCAAATAATATATAATCAAAATACTAGTTTTCATAAAATAAAAAAGGAGAGCACAAATTAGATCTATCTTATAAGTATATATGAATATACACAATATTAGTTCTCATAAATCATCAAACAAAATTATTCTTAGGTACCACTTATGGAACCACTAGCTTTCATCTATCCATTAGATCATTATTCTTCTAGATTTTATCATCAAATTTACCTTATTTTTGTTCTTCTTTACTTATTTTTCAATTACAATGTCTTTATTCTTAATATTTATTCATGCTAGGTGAAAAAACATGCTCAATAGGTGACACATTTGGTATTTATTTTCTTACTCATTTTTTCTTTTGAACTTGTGATATAGCACAACTTCTTGCTTTAGATTTCATATAGTATTTTGTGCATGCTCAAGCTCATCCTTATGTTAACTACTACACACATTATATGAGCCTTATCATGAATTATATTTTCACATCATTTCATGCCTTACTATAAGACACAACTTTTTATAAATACATGTCAATCATTTTATGCACCATTCTTCTCTTAATCTAAGCATATTTTCTATCTTCACCTCATAATTAAACCATCACAAATTTCATTCCATTGCACCAAACCTCTTTAATGGCATAATGTTACTTTGCATGCACTTATTTAAGTTCACATTTAGTTCCAAAGAAATGGACCCCTCCTCACCTCCAGTATAGGAAGTTTTGTTGAAACTCTAGTGTGAATTGACCAATAACTCTTAAGTAAGGTCAACATAAAAGTTTTGTATTTGATAAATTTCTTATCCAATTTTGATATGCCTTTTGATTTTATGAAGTTTAAATATAGTTTTGTTGAACATAGATAGTTGCCATTTGTACATACATGTTTTCTTGAAACTTCTATATAAGAAATGTGAAATATATTTTATTAAATAGTTCATTAGACCTTATCTCTAATCTATGTGTGTTTTCAAATATCAAGCTAATTTAACACTTGTTGGCCCTTGTGATTTACTCATGTGGATCATATATTTAAGATCATTTTATATATTTAAATGTATAGTTAGAGGTTTCTACATTTTGGTGAAATGAGTTCATGCATGACTAAATGAATTATGTAAATTTAAAGATTTATTAATATTTCAAATTGATTTACTTGTTTCACAATTGTTTAGTAATTTGTATCTAAGTTACATTAAATTTATTGGATGTATGTAAGCACTTTAGAACTATTATCTAGATATCTAGTGTTCATGTTTAATACATTCTATATCATGTGTAATGCCCGTGTGAACCCCAAAGGACAACAAACACCGTACAATTTTTTTTTTTTTTGAAAGTGAAACATTGCAGAACATTGCATATGATGAATGTGTGCACACATTACACGAAAAACAATTATGCATTTACTAAATCTTTCACGTCCTCTGGGATACACGAAACGGTCATTACGAATCATAAACTTTTATCAAATGGAAGAGACTAAACAACCAAGAACACATAGTGATGACACACTACTATTAATGATCACAAGCATGGAAAATGATACATCATTTCATTACAATTCAAATCACAGTTCCATAATACAACTGCAGAGCATATTTCCAAATTTTGCAATAATTTCATTTTATTTTATTTTGTTTACTTATAAGACAACAACAACACGATTCACTACATATAGCTATATTTAATGATCACACAAGCTACAAGAAAAGATAGAAGTGATTTACTAACTTTGGCAATAGAGTCTACTTACTTAGGTCAGCTTACATACCTCTTACATTCTATTTTATCAACAAGTCCCTGCTCCCAATGCCTATACCTGCAAGGTCTACATGACTTGGCACACCCATAAGATCAAAGATAGTTAACACAAGATTACTAAGAGAAGCTATATAAATCAATAGTAGTTTTTACGTTATCGAGAATAAATGACAAATCTCAAACAAGACTCAGAAGAACAGTCCTAGGGGCCCGACCTAATGCCTCGGGAGCTCATCACTTGATGGCCTTGCCTACGTATATAATTCGCAGAGGCACCGTAGTTCGACAACTTGAGCTGCTCCAACTCATTGACTGACCAACCAAGGGTTCACTCATAAGACATTCAAGGAGGAATCTACTCCAACACAAAGTAACACAACACCACAAATACACGCTAAACTCAAACCTCTATTCATAAGCATTATGTGACCCATACAAAATTACATACTAGAAGAGTGGGTATGCAACCCTTTCTAGGGTCCATCACCCCAGACAGTTTCTTAGGCGGCTGCCACCCACTTAGGTGAAGCCGAAGACTGCTGAACTAGATAAGCATATTCTTGCAAAAATAAAATAAAAATAGCCTACTCCAATATTGGAATCAATCATGACAACAAACACAAGTGTTCTCAAAATTTGGTGCTTCATCTATTAAATAATTTACAAAAGAATACAACACCACTCATATTTAATATTGAGAAATTAAGCAAATTTTCCCCTTGATTACATTACCATTATTTATTTAATTTTCATTACAATGTGAACTTATATTTCTAACTGTCTAATTTCATAAATAGGCTACAATCCCACCAATACACTAATTCAATACATGGTTGCAATAGTAACATTATTCAACATTGAGGATAGTTATCAAAAGTATCCTCTTCTAAGAAATAAAAAAACATTTTAACAACCCCATTGAAGGAAATTATTAAAAATATTAATATTTAACTATAATTTATTAAAACCAACCTTTCCTCCCCTTTTTCTTTGAGAAAATTGAATGATAAAATTATTACTAATAAATAAACAAAATAATAATACTTAATAAAATTGATTAAAGAAAACCATTAATAATTTAACCACCATTGTAACAATTTACTATTTAAAGTTATGAAAGAATTGAAGGCTAAATTATTTGATAAATAATAGCACTTTACTATTTCTTAACTCCTATTCACTAACATATCAATCAATCATCTTTAGAACCCATGTATAGCTAATAAATTGAACTAACATAATATATGCAATTAATAAAGTTGAATCTTAAAGCTATCTAAAACTATAGTCCATCAGTTATTGTTCCAATATTAATAATTGCAATGAATAAATATGAATTCGTAGATATTCTAATTGGTATAAGTATATCAAGTAATGATAATGGATAATAAGCTAGGTTTATCACATCACAACTTAAACGATGAATTTTCTAAACCAACAATAAATGAATATCTCACAGGTCTATTATAAAAACCAAGTAACCAATAATATACTGATTTAATTTAATAAACCATACCTGCTAAGTCCACATAAGGAAGAATCTAAAATGATCTCTATTTTATCAAGATATTTCTTAGTTGGGCAATTCTAAAATCCACAAGTGAAATCATTTAAGAGTTCTCACTAAAACCAAAGGTCCAAGAATTAAATTAATATGATTATTAAAAGATTCCAACATTTAATATAACCAATTACAATTGTCTCGATATAAACCATACAATAAATTAAGGCTTATTTTATTTTAAAAATATCTATTCTATCAAAATAACCAATTAAACAAATATATTTAAATATATATATATAATACATATAATTAAACATATATATAAATACTTATTAATTAATACATTAAAATAACTTACTATACTCAAACAATGCTAATAATAAAACTAGTGTATTGCGACTTGTATAACTTTTGTTTTCGGATCTGGGTCTTTCTACAATTTTTACTGAAGGTGCGCCATTAAGTATTTTAACACATAAAAAATTCAGCCATACCCAGTTCGTAAATTGTGAGTTATGATGAATTTAGTGACCCTATGTCTCTGCTGTTTTCTACAGGAAAATATTTATTATTTTATCATAGGATTTCATTTTTCCTAATTTATCAGAAGATTTCCTTTTTTTTTCAATCCTACAGAGGTTTTCTAAATTATATGTGAGATTTTCTAAATTATCTATTGTTTTCTTTTCGAATTTTCTACCATTTTAAATTCATTTCCTTAGAGAGGATCTAAGATTTTCACAATTCTTCTACAAAGATTTTTTTTTTTAAATTTCACAACGAATTAACAGACAATATTTCAACATATGTAAACAAATTATCTAATTCTTTTTTTTTTTATAATTTCACAAAATCAAAATAAATATCTACAATTTTGTACAGACAATCTTTTAACAACACAATTTAAATAAACATTTAAAATAAAGAACCTGGAGTCCTGCGCTTATTTGAGAATCTGATGATGTTTGCTTGTTCCCGATGGCCTCTACGATGAGTTTCTCCTTCCTGCTTCGAATCTCCTCTTCAGAAAACCGTGCTCAAATCTTGAATTCAAATCCTTAATCCCACGACTCTTTTCAAAGTATTCCCCAAAACAAAAGAATGGAAAAATCCCTTTTGAAAACTTCAGAAGATTAAAAAAAAGGCATCACAATTCTTTTTTTTTTTTCAATTCTTGTCTCCATAAAATCTCTGTGTGTGAAAAACTCACAAAATTCTTAATTAAATAAAAGATATTCCAATTTATTCAAAAAGCTCACAAAAATCTAGAATAAAAGAATTTAATTCTTTAAAAGCAAGCTTTTCAGTTAGATATCAAATCACATTCGCTCTTTCATCTTTTTCATTCTTTTATTTATTTATTTTTCTATTCTTCAATACTTTTTGTTTTAATCAGCTTTTACAACTTTACTTGCAAAGCACATTATCTAATTAATTTAAATAATTTATTCTAAACAATTATCCTCAATAAAATAATTGATTAAAATAATAAACACTATTTAATATTTAATTAACATTTAATAAAATACATGACATTTTAAAAATAAATAAAACATTTAAATATTTAAATACAATTTAATCTAACATTTTAATAAACAATATTACCCTTATTTAATTAATCCAATCACAACATATAAAATACCATTAGAAGCTCTTGTCCCATCTTCCTCTTCCGATTCCTTAGTCAGACTACCTGCACATCCTAGGTGAGAATGGAGGGGTACTACATCATGTGCACACTTGTAAATTTATCTAGAACTATTTTATATTTCTATTCTCTAGATCTAGATATATTAAACCAAGGTCTCATTTCTCCTTTAGGTACATACATATCATTGAAAATGCACCTATTCCACCTCTGCAAGAACTATTTGTAAATACTACTAGTGAGATTAATAAATTGAGAGATGCATTAACTAATGGTACAAATGCAGGCATATATGTGGATAGTTTCATGCCATATTACAAAGCCTGGAACAAATAAAAGATAAACTTGGGGATACTAGTGCATTTGCTCCTAATAGGGTAGTTGTTATTCTTTCCCACATGTGGGAAGAAGTATGTGGTGAGGTTCCCTACTCTCAAATAAAAGATCATGTAGTTACCAAATATATGATTAAAAAATGATATTTTCCATTCTATGAAAAGAAACGTAAGGTGAGGGGATTCCAAGTCACTAAATACATGTGGATCCTGATATGGCAGCATAGATCTACTCATGATTTTTTGCAGCACATCATCAATATCCAAACAATGACCAACTTCCATTATATTTGTTTAGTACTTTTATGTTGAGATCCATTTGGGCCTCAATGTCAACTACCTAGACATTCCACCATATGTTGGTTAGGGGCGTGGAAGGATTGTTGATAGGCCCACCTATCATCGAGTAGGTAGACCATCCCCGATGCTTAGGGTATTGGTTGATGGTAGGTCTCTTTCTCTCACCCCATCTCTAGCGCCCTTAGTAGATCAAGTTGTCATAGCTTCCCAAAAGGAATCAATTGAGAGTGTAAGCAATATGGCAGCTGTGACTAGTAGGATATCTATTGATCATGTGGGTTAGTATTCGATGTCTAGATGTTCATGATCCACAGTTCCATTTGCAACATAGCACAACAACATGGATCTTTTTATAGCAGCGGGAATCCCTACACCCACATAGCTCGATGGAATTATAGGAGATATGGCATGGAGGAATATGCATTGTTTGGATGAGGACCTCTTGGAGGCATATTCCTTCATCACATCATACTATGGGATCTCTATAGACTAGTTCAAAGGTTGTTTGGCTTTAGGAGCTCATTCACATCTAGAATCCCATCATTCACATCACTCTCAACCCAACACTAGTGCACATCAGGATCCACCTACAGATCATTCGGTTGCTACACAAACTATTGATCCTTTAGTTGACTCTCAAAGGATGCAAACTTCTATGGGTTTTGTGTATATGTTGATTTTTCTTGATTCAACGCTGATGCCATCTCAGCTACATAGTCCCCTTCACTCATCATTTCTGGCATGACATGCAATGGCTCAGATGCATGTAGATCTTGACATGTCAACTGAGCATTTGGTTTATTTTTTGGAGACAGACATTGCAGAGGACTTAGATCATCTGATACCACTTGATGTGCATGTGTATATTCAATTCTTTTTTATTATTATTTAAATGTTAGTTTTAACTAGATATTCATGTTATATATATGTATATATATATATATATTGTAGATTGACATACCTCATGCTACTCCCAGCCTTGGTTCAAATCATGTACGTTGGCATGACTTTGTGGATGATTTTGTTGCCAAGGGACATGTGAGTTTTAATTTTTTATAGATATACCTGTATATGTACATGCATACATGTATAGATCTAGATAGATATTTAAAAATACATGTACATTCCTAAATAAATTTAATAAAATTTATAATATATATTATATGTATTTAACACATTGTTTACACAATTTTATCTCCAAGGCTCCACACATCCATCAGGGCAGGGTTCTCATTCAAATGATCATTCAACTAGGAGTTGAAATTCATATTAGGTTTCACTATATTTATGAGTTTTTTAACATTATATATGACATAGGATACATGTTTGATGATCTCTAGTACATGTTTGTTAGGTTTTTGAAACATTATTACTTTCATTTGATGATCTATCTATAGTACATTTGTTAGATTTTTTATACATTAAATTATGTAGGTACATTTCATGATCTCTAGTACATTTTCCTATATGATATACATGCACAGTTTCTTATGTTTATATGTTTATTTTCATTCAATTTGTACATGCATGTACCTAGGTTTGATTATAATGTTTATGTTTATGTTCATCTATCTACATGTACATGTGTTTTCTTATATTTAAATGTTTATACATTAATCTACATGTGTACATGTGCATGTTTAGTACACTGAAGAGTATTTATACAATCTATGTTTATATGTTTATTTTTATTCAATCTATGTGTATGTACCTCTTTTCTTATAACATGTTTATGTTTATACATTAAATCTATCTACATGTAAATGTGTTTGCTTATGTTTAAATGTTTATGTTAATAGATACATGTGTTCATGTACATTTTTACACTCAAGAACTTGTTTATATAAATTTTAAATCTATATTTAGTGAACTCATGCTCTCACATATTTATGATTTATATAATGTTAAATATGCATTAAATACACTAAATGTGTGTGTAAATAAATAAATCAAATATATCACACTTAAACCCTACAATGATGGTTACAAATGGGAATACACTCGTACCTATATGTTTGGTAAATGCACACTAAGGATTTGAATAATTTCATGTATTTGTCAAGTGGAATATCATTAGAATATAGTACTTTTAAAAATATTCTCTTAACATAATAAGACATGGATGAGATAAGAGTTTTAAATAGTAAGATGAGGCCCTAATCAAAAGTACTTCAAGTAAGCTACAAGACCTAATATTTACCCCATCAAAAGCAATACAAGTACAAAAGAACTAGATTCTTTAAAGGTTCTATTTAATTTCTATATAAAGGAAAATAATAATCTTTTCAACTTTAAATTTAGATAGTCATATTAAATAGATATAAAATTTTCAATTGTTGTAACAAGGTTTGCACATTATGTACATAACATAAATTAAGCATTGAATTCTTGAATGAATTTATAAGAAATTTTCTATCTATATATGTACCTTTAAAGCCACAAGTAATTAAATATGTAATGTTCAATTTAATTTCATGTAATAATATAATTGTACTTTAGGGAAAATGATTTTAAAAAATTTCACTAGGTTTCAAACAAGTATTGAAAGCATATATATGAGTTTACATGCAAGCAAAAAAAGTGAGAGATGATGCTATAAGTGGAGTTGAAATTTTTCAAATGAAATCAAAGATTCTTGAACCTCATAATTCCATGGAACGCATATACATGTATCTAATTGGAATTTAGGAAAAATGATTTTAAAAAACTTCACTAGGTTTCAAAAAAGTATTGAAAGAATATATATATATATGAGTTTACATGCAAGAAAAAAAAGTGAGAGATGATGCTATAAGTGGAGTTGTTCATAAAATGAAATCAAATATTCTTGAACTTAAGAATTCCATGGAAAAAATATACATGTATAATTTGATTTTTGGAAAAATGATTTTAAAAAACTTCAAGTTAGGCTTCAAGCAAGTATTCAAAACATATATATGATTTTACATGCAAGCAAAAAAAGTGAGATATGATGTTATAAGTGGAGTTGAAATTTCAAATGAAATCAAAGATTCTTTAACTTAAGAATTCCATGGAACAAATATATATATAATTGAGTTTAAAAATGATTTTTAAAACTTCAGTAGGTAAATCAAACAAGTAAATTGAAAGCATATATATATATATATATAAGATTTTACATGCAAGCAAAAATCCATAATAGTGGTTTACAATTTTTGGCCAAACTAGACAATGAAATTATTATTTTTAACTAAATCTTCACATTCGGCACCTATAGCAGCTAAACCATGAGGAATTTGAAGATGGTGCAAACTAGAGTCTCATCAAATTTTGTTTGTAGATTCTAAAAATATTTTTTCAAAATTTTTGGAATCAAATTGCACTTCTTTTTCCATCTCCCACGAAAATTGATTTTTTTCATAAAACAACATTTTTAAAAAGTGATGCACACCGATAACGATAACTTTTTTTCCATGAAGGATAAAATTATAATTCTTTCAAATTTAGATTTTTAACTCTGATATCTAGTGCTTCCACTTGGTTAGATAGTTTTTATTCAATATTTTTTCCTTAATCAAGTTTCAAAGTCAAACAAATTACAATTCAGAATAGCGGACCGTATAACGATAACTTTTTTTGTATATGTCAATTTTTATTTTATTTTTTTTGTTGGATCGAGGACTTCAATATCTGGTGCACTCATATTTTTTAATTTTTTTTTTGATAATCTTCTATTTTTCCACATGTAAAGAACAAAGAAATTCATTTTCGATGAAAAACCTATGTTTAATAAAACTTAAAAAACAAATACATAACAAAACCAAAACATATTAAAATTATATTCATTTGATAGCTTGTTCTGAGGAATACCATAATCATTTGAAATAAATTTTAAATGAATTCATTTGATCCCCCAAAAGCTAAATCAAAAGTGATTTTTTATCAGCATTTTGATAGGTGTAAAGGAGACGCATTTATAGGTATGGTTTAAAACTAGCGAGGTTCTATCCAAGGGGCTTTGATCTAAGGTGATTTGATCAAACCCTCTTCAATTGGAATCCTTAAAATGGAACTTTTTAAGGCTTAAATCATTATATTTTCTAAAAATATGTGATTTCAGCTAAAATCCATTCCTCTCAGGAATTGTAAACCACTATTGTGACAATTATAATTAATATATATATAATATTTTACATGCAAGCAAAAAAATTGAGAGATGATGCTTTAAGTGGCATTGAACTTGGCATATATATGACCTATAAGTGGAATTGAGCTTTCAAATGAAATTAAAGATTCTTGAACAAGTAAGAATTCCATGGAACAAATATGTAATTGAAAATATATAATCAATTTAAGGGTCCCAATGTGTTTCAACCACTAATTTATGTCCAACCAAATTTTAAATACTTTTCATCAACATATATTATAAGTAACTAAAACAATCCAGAGTTCAAACAAGTTACTATAAGTTCTCACTTGAACATGTATGTACATGTACAAGTGAACTTGAAAATCATGGATATAATCTAACACAAACATTCTAGTTCAACCCACTCTTCAATAACATGTGAAATTTTTTGATGATCATCACTATCTAGTCTCCATTTTTTTCATCCACATGCATGTGGAATTGCATGAAGATGTAGTGTGGTAGAAATTATTATGTGACCATATTGATATGCCTTGTTATTAGGTTGATAGTCAACAAAATGAATCCCATGTTGAACAACTTTGACTTTTTTTAGATATATCTCTTACACTACAACAAAACCTACATAGTAAACATGAACCTGAGGTAAGACATGTGCACGTATACAACATTTTCATGCTCAAGTTTTGTACAATATATATTTAATGGTTTTAAGGTAATGTACATGTACATAATATATATACATATATAGATATATTTTAAATTCAAACTCACCTATGGAAAATAACATTCAATCTCTTGTTTTATGTTTTTTTAGCTTATTCCTCTATTTTGTGCAACACAATAAATAATAGCTAACACCTACTATGTTTCTAGGCTCTACTATGACTACAAAAATATCTCTTGTACACACCAAATTTACACAAAAAATTTCAAAAAAATTAGAATTTTCTAGATAGAATTTAAAGATCATTAAATTTATATAATATTTAAATTATTGAAAAATTACACATGTACCTTTTCTAACCTATCCTGAATTATGGTCATAATCAATTGAAATCAAAGGAATATCTTGAAATCTTTCATCCTCATTTTTGTCAAATGTGTCTGAAATGAATAGTGGCACCATATCCCATTTACTAACATATCCAAGTTCTTAGTTGATGCATGCATCATAGTTTTCCATAATGCACTTAGTGCAAAAACAAGAGTAATCTCTCATGTATAATGTACATCCAGGGAAACTATCTGAACTCATAACACAACACAAAGATCTTGTTTTGTCTACCCTCTTGCATCCATGCATTGATCTTCTATCCACACCTAGATATGTGTACAAAAACAAATTTATGTGAACAAACATACTTATATAAAAAAAAATTAAATTTAAATAAATTCAAATTTTTGAAAATGTGATTTATACATACCTGATATCTCCCAAAACACTCTATGTGGAATGTTTTGGTTTGTTCTTGAAGATGTTCCAACCTCATTTGATGCAAAGTGTTTCTTACACCATTCAACAACATCATGTGCATTGTCTATACAATCTCTTAAATAAATCATTTGATTCTTTCTTAAAGCACGTTTGATGCAAGCTCTTTCACCATCATGCTCACCCTTTCCATGCCCACTCTCAAAGAAACTCCAAGCATGTGGTATTTTGTAAATTTTATGATATCTAGATAGTGCATAAAATGGCCATGATGATTTGAATTGTGCCACACATCCAACTGACCATACAAAATGCATTTCAAATTTTACATCCCTCCTCAAATTCTAAAAAAAAATTGTAAAGCAATGTTGTACAAAAAGTGTGTCATTCTCTTTATCATCACTAATATAAAAGTGATATTCTTTCTTAATGGATCGTTGTTCATTTGTACTCTCAACACCATCCAACTCTGATTGTGCATGTTGATAACACATGAACCATAATAGTGACTTTCTTTGAAAAGTAATATTCTAATTGAATCTTTTTTTGATGTACAAAAGAGTAATTTTCTACAAATTCAACTACTAATAGAACTATTCCAAGTCAGAAAGTATCTTTTAATTTTTGAAATTGTTGTTCTTGCCACTTAGCAAAAAAGGAATGTTGTATGTATGGTTGTATCAATTTTTGAAAATCTTCCATAAATTTTCCAATAGAAATCTCCTCTTTTACATAGTTTAACCTTCTAGATTCTTTCCAAAATTTTGTTTGAAACTTTACATACTTGTAACTCTTGCAATTTAGTGTCTTTGTTAGGTCAGTTAATTTGTTTCTTGAAGGAAATTTAGCCAAATTTCCACATGTCTCACAAAGTCCTTTTATGTAGCTTATTTGAAGTCCATTTTAATGATCACATAACATATCCTTTTTGAACAAACTTACCTATTTAGGAGATGCATTTTGAAAACCATAACTCTATTCTCTCATCTTTTGAAACACTTGATAGTACAGGTCAAATTTAATATGATAATGACAACAAAATTTTTCAAAAAACTTTTTTATCTTCACATAATATGGATTAAACCTTTCAAAAAAAAAATTCCCAACCTTTATATGAGGATACTTATCACAAAATTTCATATACATCTCAAGTTGTGCTATGTCTAGCCAATGTTTAATACAATTTTCATAAATGTTGGGCCCAATCTCTTGTCTCGTAACATTTGTAGTATTTACTGATGGATGGGTCTCTTCATTCCAAAAACTTGAGATCAAGTTCCTAACAACATTTTCAATCCTATCAAAATAGGGATCTCTACACATAATTTCCCAATTTCCTTTGGAACTATCATCCAAAACCTTTCTCTTTTTCTCATATTTTATTGGTGTGGTTCTACTATAACAAATTTCAGCTAAAATTGTAGACATTTTTCTTTTTCTTGATATATCTTGATTTAAAATAGATTTCAGCATTATCCTTCTTGTAATGGCCTTATCCAATAATCAAGATCCTTTTACAATGGAATCAAACTATTTTTAACATTTTCAACAATATCTTTCTATAATCTCTTGTGTTTCTTCTTAGTGGATGTCAAATGTACACCCAACAATTGTAATGACTCTTTCAACTCATTATGAAGAAGTAAATGTGATAAAAAATGGGTGTTTTCAAGTGTTTCAAGATGATTGAAATAATCATTGATTATTCCATTTATAGATTTAGTCACTGACCTCTTACTCCTGCTTGTAGGTTGGTTGGAATAACATTTTAGTTTCTCCATATCCATTTCAAGTAAATGAACTAAATTTCTATAAGAAATTTGTTTCTTCACCTTTCTAGCTAGTTTTATATGCTCATCCATACTAGTAGAAGGAAGTGATCTTGACCCCTCTTCAACATTCATTATTTTAACTTGGGCCTCCTCCCTATCTTCAAGGTCCATCTGTTAGTCAGCTAATTCATTTGATCTAATATCTAGATTTGACTCAACTTCTTCTTGAGAACTTCCTGCTTGTTGAGCCCTTTCTACATGTCACAAAATAATGTACAAAGAATGTGAGAGATGATGCTATATAAGTGGAGTTGAACACATGAAATCAAAGAATCTTGAACTTAAGAATTTCATGGAACAAATGCAATGGGAAATAGATGATAAGCAATTTTTAGGTTTGAAATGAGTTTAAAATTTCAGTTAGAGGTCAATAAAAAGCATTGCATATGAGTTTACATACATGCAAGCCAAAAAAGTGAGAGATGATGCTATACTTGTGGAGTATCTAACTTTTTCCAAATGAAATCAAAGATTCTTGAACTTAAGAATTCCATGTCCAACAAATGCAATGGGAAATAGATGATAACAAATTTTTAGGCTTGAAATGAGTTTAAAACTTCAATTAGAGGTCAAGAACAGGTATTTCATACAATTTTACATACGTGCAATCCAAAAAAGTGAGAGATGATTCTATACGTGGAGTATCTAACTTTTTTCAAATGAAATCAAAGATTCTTGAACTTAAGAATTTCATCAAACAAATGCAATTTGAGATAAATGATAAGCAATTTTTAGGCTTGAAATGAGTTTAAAAGTTCACTAGGTCAAGAACAAGTATTGCATGAGTTTACATGTGCAAGCCAAGAAAGTGAGAGATGATGCACACTCTAAGTGGAGTATCTAACTTTTTCATTTGAATGAAATCAAAGATTCTTGAACTTAAGAATTCCATGGAAAAAATGCAATTGGAAATAGGTGATAATCAATTTTAGGCTTGAAATGAGTTTAAAACTTCACTAGGTCGAGAACAAGTATTGCATATGATTACTTTACGTGTGCAAACCAAAAAAGTGAGAGATGTTGTTATAAGTGTAGTAGAACTTTTTTCAAATGAAATCAAAGATCTTCTTGAACTTAAGAATTCCATGGAACAAATGCAATTGGAAATAGATGATAAGGAATAGATATGAATTTAAATGATAAAAAAAAGATAAACCCATGTATATAAAGATATAATAATTAATATTAACTTTCAAAGTTTATCTAACATGGTTTTCATAATTGGAAATAGATTTATAAGGAAAACATTGAGGTGTTAATAAAGGTTCTAAACACACACACGAGAGAGAGAGAGAGAAAGATAGAGAGAGAGAGAGAGATGAAATAAGCATATAAGTGGAGTCAAGAACAAATGAAATCAAAGATCCTTTAACTTAATAATTCCATGGAACAAATGCAATTGGAAATAGATGATACTTGGAATTTAGGTAAAATTCAAAACTCCACTAGGTTGAACATAAGTGTATTGCATATGATTATGTATGCAAGCAAAAAAAATGAGAGATGATGCTATAAGTGGAGTAGAACTTTCAAATTACATCAATCTTGATTATTAAACTTAAGAATTCCATGGAACAAATACAGTTGGAAATAGATTCAATTTAAGGAAATGGGAAAATGAATTTTCAAAGTCACTAGGTTTTGTAAATTGGATACATGAATTTACATGCAAGAAAAGAAAGTGAGAGATGATGAGCTATTTAAGTTCCAGAGTTGAACATTAGGATATCAAAGATTATTTAACTTAAGAATTCCATGAAACAAATGCAATTGGAAATAGATGATAAGGAATTTAGGAAGAATGTGTTTAAAAACTTCACTAAGTTAAACAAGTATTGTATATGAGTTTACATACATGAAATAATTTAAAAAGTGAGATCTATGATTCTATAGGTGGAGTTGAGTTCAAATGAAATCAAATATTCTTGAAAGTTTAATAATTTCATGGAATAAATGCAATTGGAAATGGATTCAATTTAAGGAAATGGAAAAATGAATTTTCAAAGTCACTAGGTTTTGTAAATTGGATACACGAATTTACATGCAAGTAAAGAAAGTGAGATATGATGAGCTATTTAAGTGGATTTGAACAAATAAAATCAAATATTCTTGAACTTAAGAATTCCATGGAACAATGAGGTTTCAAGTTATGGTAATGTCTATGCAAGATGACTATCTTTTTGTATTAAAGTTTCCAAGTTCTCTAACATGGTTTTCATAATTGGAAATAGATTTATAAGGAAAATATTGAGGTGTTAATAAAATTCCTAAACACACATGAGATAGAGAGAGAGAGAGAGAGAATAAATAAGCATGTACCTTGTTTCCTTCTATGATAATTTTCCAAGTTTTGTTCACGGCTCATTTGTTCTTGTTCTTTTTAAAAATTTCGTCGACCCTTATTTTTCCTTTTTCCTTGTTCTCCCATTTTCTTCTCCAAGTTAAAGATGACTCAAAACAAATCCTTTACCAAACTATAAATTCTCCTCCAAAATTTTCCTTGATTTATAAAAATCCAAAGTTGTCTTCTCCAATATTTGCCTTGATTGATAACAATGCAAAGTTCTCTTCAAAATTTTCCCTCCTTGATAAAAATGATAAAATCTCTTAGATCCAAAATATGCCTCCTTGATAAAAATTCTAAAATATATTCTCTAAAATTTGCTAAAAATGCTAAAATCTCTTCTCCAAAATTTTCCTCCTTGATAAAAATGCAAATAATCTTCTCCAAAATATACTAAAAATGCTAAAATATCTTCTACAAAAATTTCCTCCTTGATAAAAATGCAAAAATCTCTTCTCCAAAATATTCTCTCCTTGATATAAATGTGAACTAATCTTGCAACTAATCTTGCAATGATACTGAATAATGAAAAATAAGCCTATATTTATATGCATATGAGGGGGGATGTGGGGGAATAAAATTAAAATGCATTCGTTGACCAAGGGTTCAAGCGGACAATGGCCAAGAGTCCAATCGAACCAACCTGACCAACATTTTTTAACATTATTTTAAAGGTGTTGATTGAACCTATATTCACTCGAACCAACATTCGAGCGAATGGGTTTAGGGGGTTCGGAGCGAACATAGGTTTGATCGAATGCCCTTTACTCCCTTTCTCCCCATTTGCTACTATTTTTTTGCAAAATTTTGACTTTTGAAACTCGAGTTGAGCATGAAAATGGAGGAAACTTCAAAGACCCAACTAAATGATGGTAGTCCTTAGAATGAGCTATCCATAGAATATAATTTTAATATATATTTTGGTTTTATTATGTATTTTTTTTAGTCTGATTAAACATAGGTTTTTCATGAAAAATCAAGTTTTTTTGTTTTGCACATGTGGAAAAATAGTATATTATCAAAATAAAGTTTTGAAAAATATGTTCAGGCTAGGTATTGATGTCCTTGATCCAAGAAAAAAAAAAGAATTTTGATACATTAAAAAAAAGTTATGTTGTATACGGTTCGCCTATGTCTGAATTGTAATTGGTTTGACTTAGAAACTTGATTAAAGTAAAAATATTCAATAAACACTATGAAACTAAATAAACTTTTTAGATATTATAATCACAAATCTAAATTTGAAAAAAATAGAATTTTATCCTTCATAGAAATTTTTTTATGTTGTATATGGTGATCATCACTCCTTAGAAATGGTGTTTACTAATAAAAACTAGTTTTCAAAGGAGATGGAAAAAGAAATACAATATGATTCAAAAATAAATAAATAAAATTATTTAGAATCTACAAAAAAAAAATTCACAAATCACTAGCTTGCATCATCTTCAAATTCCTCATGGTTTAGCCACTATAGGTGACTGAAAGTGAAGATTTAGTTTAAAAAAATCATTTTAGTGTCCAGTTTGGCCAAAAAATGTAAACCAGTATTGTGGGATTACCCTACAATTACTTTAGTCCACCAAGGAATGCAGAGTTGAGTGGTAAGTTGTAGAAATTGTTAATTTATCCTCTACCCAACCAAGGGCAAGCTCTCTTTTACATCATCATAGTTGTTGTATAGGTTGTTGGAAACCTTGCAACATGAGGATGAAGTATGGATGGTTGTATTCGTTGTTCCTATGTTGTCATTGATGTCAACATGGTGATGACTATATGGGAAGTCTTCTTGGTTTATGAGAAGTTATTCTCTACCGGTAATACCCTTTGCAATGGATCAGTGTGTTCGTATTTGAGACCAAAATTGACCGCAAGATCTAATATGACTCTAATCTCTTAACCATGTTTTCTTGACTCATTTAGACAACTATATCCTAGATCTTGAGATGGTGAGGCCCACCTCTATGCCACATCCAGTAAGTGAACTATTTTAAGTTTAATTATTGATTATGCCTGATGATACTATAGATGATAGGAGATTTAGACATTTGTGTTCATGTGATGGTTTGATTATGACTATGCTACATCTAGCACTTGGATTATTTTGAGTTTGGTTATTGTCTATCCCTATTGATATCATTGATGACAGGATATTTGAACATGTATTTAATTTAATATGATTATTTGATTTTGATTATGAGATATGCTAGCTAACTATGATGATTGATCTAATTTTATGTTGGTTATTGAGTTTGTTGAATTTGAATCTGAAAACTTAATGATGAAGGAATGAAACAAGTGACCAGTGTGAACCAATCATGTTGCAATTAGATGAGTATGAAAATTAATGTTAATGAAAATGAGATAAGATAGGTGGCTAATGATTTTTCAATTATGTTATAGGATCTTTATGCTATACAAATTATGAAACATGTGTGAATGCAATTGTGATTCAAATTATTTGATTATTATATGAATATGATTTACTTGGATGGATTAACGTGTGTATTGAGTGTGCGGGTACATTTTCCATGGCCAATGGAAATTGGAGGCAACTCTTGGGAACCCTATGTAAATTAACCAATGCAACCGAGCTAAAGTCCATATGAAGGGACTATAGTTCCATCATGTAATTATTGATGTTATTTATGAATGTTTTTAATTTGGTTTTTATTGCCATGTCAGTCCATCCAGGAGGTGAGTTGTCTACCAAGTGGAAAAACTCGGATTTGAAAGCACTTTTGGGGATTGAAAAGTGATATTTTGTTAAGTGTTTTTATGGGTTTAAGGTCCCTATGGCAGGTACCTATGGGTTAAGTACCTTTTTAGCTCAAAATCATGGGTCAATCTTAAGATAGGGCACTCTTTTTGAGACCTTAAAGAGGTTTGACGAAAATAAGGTTTGGGAAGTGGGATGGGAACTAGTCCTTTTCCAATCCCACTTCTCCATGTTGTCTTGGAAGTCTCCCAAGTCCTCACACATGTGTGAGAACACATGGGTGGGTGTGCCTGGGAGGGTGAATGGAAGGTTGACAAATGTTAGCTCCCTATTCAAAGGAATTAAAACTTGAGTTTCTATAAAGAAAACTCAAAACAAGGGTTAGGGGATTCTTTTGCATTCTTGATTTTGGTTGAATTTTGGGGGAGGGAGGAGTTCAAAGAAAAATCTTGGAAGAAGAAGAGTTGTGTGGATCCTCAACCCATCTTTCCTTGAGCTTGGTTTTAAGGTAGATTCACCACTTTTCTTTTCTACTTCTTCATGTTTGTATTTGAAAGATTATATGTGTAGGTGAAAAGATGTGCTTGAAATTTTATCTATTGTGTTTGATTTGTATGTTTATTTCAAATTTCTCTTGGAGCATATCTCTTGTGTTTTTGATGTATTATTTGTTATGGGAAAAAGGGTTGTGCACGGATAGGCTCACCCAAGTTGGGAAGAGCATCCCTTGTTGGGGATGGTATGGTGTAGGAACCTCCATGGGGAAGTTTAATCCCTCCTTAAGAGGAGAGGCTCAAAAAGGGTATGAGTACCCATATGTAATTGTGAAATGGTAGAAATGGTTTTGGTGGTATGGGTTTCAAAGAAAGAGAAGATATTAAAGAAGGATAGCATGTGAAATGATGGGAGTATGATATTGAATTGTTCTTGTTGCTATTATTATAAGTCCCCATATGGAGTGCGTAGTCCACCCCCATCCCCCACTTTGGATTCTTGATGGAATCCTAAAGTTATGTGAAAATCCCTTGGGTGGGCGTGAAAATAATCTTGTGTGTATCATGTGTATGTAAATATTGTTTTACTTGGTTTTGTTTGTACCCGGTTCCCTTGGTTGCCTCCTAGCTCGGGGGTGGTTGGTTAACCAAAGGTTAGGAGGTGAGCACTACCTTGGCTATGGAAAATATGTTTGTGTTTTGTGTAGGTTGGTGACAATATGAGGATCTTACAAGCTTTGGAAAGGTCATCTTTTGTTATATCATTATGTCTATGAGGGGAAGATAACCTCACTAAAATGTAACTACCCTTATTGGTAGGGGTGAGAGAAAAGTGTATATGTGTGAAAGTGGTGTATATTTGCATGATGTTGTAACTCTATAACTAGGGGTGAAAAGGAACACTTGTTCAATCAATTTAGTTATCCTCTCATTTAAAATAATATGTATTTCATTTTGAAAGAATAATTTTTAGTTTGAAAATAAATTTATATATTTCATTTGTTGGTTTAAGGAGAATGATATATTCTATTGTGAAACATATATGAGTAACTTGGTAGGTTTCATGTTGAAGAATAGTAAATGTTACAATAGAAAGAAACTGCATTTATAAATCTATTATTTTGTTGTTGAGCTAATTGACTCACTTTCTTGGAAGTTCAAGGATGTTCTTTTCTACATTATGAATTGATGTTGCTCTACTATTGAAATGAAAATGTGTATTCAACTTCTTATATTCACTTAGTATGAATTAATGAAATATCAATTAAAGCATTATTTTATTATATAAGAAAATGAAATATAATATAGGGTGAAACAATTATGCTCTTTGTTGGTGAAATACAGAGGGGTACTATGCCTTAGATTTGCCTTTGGTTTCTTGTTCCTAAATATAACATTAATAAATGTGATTGAGTTAATCTGAGCCGCTATAAAATATTAAAATATTTCGCTAGAATATCCTTGTGAAGCAAATAAAAGAAAAAAATATATTGGTCTTTTACAATTTGGGTGTTAAGATGTATAAAGGAAAAAAAAAGAGTTTCATTTTATAACATACCATAATATGCAGAAGATTCCAGTGCTATTCAGATTTTTGTAGAAAGACAATGTATTTGTAAGTTTCTTGCAAAGGAGAAATTTGTAAACAAATTTAACAAGATATATATATATAGCAACACTTTTCCAAGCAACGTTAGGTTGAGTTGTTGCCTGTAGATTTCATTGTTGTAAATGTCTTTTCCATAGTGGTTTCCACCTTCATGGGCAAGATCGCAAACATACCTGAAGCTCCATGTGATGAATGAGAAGAGGATTCCTTACCCAATACCCTCAGCTCTGTCAACTTCCTGCAACCTAATGTCAATAGTAGAGAAGAGAAAGAACAATGACTATATACTACTACTCATCATAAATATTTTCAAATAATATGTTGCAAAAGAGAGGGTTAACTTGTAGGTATAAATAAAAGAGAGTCTTACCTAACTGAGCATGAAGAGTAGATGAAAATACGAGGAAATGAACCTATAACTGTGGTTCGAAGCTATGCGAGAATTTATTTTGGTTGAGAGGCATGGCTTACTACCCTGTGTAGTCCCCATCTTCACGTCCTTCTTTGTAGGAGGCTACTCTAAAAGCATAGGATGCTACTATAATAGCATAGCTTCTTGCATACAGTTCGTAGTGGCTGCCAGCATATACTGTACCATTTCATGAGGTAAATCATAAAAAACTTTCAGGAAATATAGTGTGTGGGCTACTGAGTAGGTTATCTAACCGTTGTTTACCTTGCCATAGTTTGCATTGGTCATGAGAAGACCATCTGCACATAGAGTTGTGTTTTGACCTCCACGCAATTACACATAGGAAAATGCTTACATATAAAAAATGTTGATGTGATAATGCACTGGAGCAGCGAGTCTCTTGTACTTATAAAGATTCATCTGTATTCGGGTCAGGTAAATGAAGTATAGTAAGGAATAGACACCGAATGAGGTTGCATGGTGGTATTTGGACTATTCTACCTATAAGATGTAATGGTGAATAGACGGCTATTTAGATTTTGTTGGAGTAGTTAAATCTCTGATATGGAGCCCTTTTAATAAATCAAAATGATAAGCGAAGATAATAGCTGCAGCAAAGGAGAAGTAGAAATTAGCCATTAGGTTAATATATTATTATAATAATAGTTAAATGTTCATCGAATGTTATACTACAATTTTGATTTAGAACAAAGTATACGGATGACAAAATTATCCTCTAAAATAGATAACAGGATTTGGATATTGCTCTGTGGAAAAATAAATAAATAAATAAATAAATAGTAATATTACTTAAGATTAATAGAGGAAATTAAATAGAATGAGTGTAACTACTTTGGCGCCCAGTTGTATGAGCAGTTGTGGTTCTGATGTTAATCAAGTTGGACTGCATTTACACCTTGAAAGAAAAGAAAGGGAGATCAAACTTATGACAACGAATCTGAAACAATAGACACCTATCTTAAACGCAAATTTGGAAGTGTAGACTAAAAAAATTAACACCAATGTGCCATTGATGGATTTCCTTTTGGGCTACGGCAGTTGTGCCACCCTGCATAGTAAAGAGAAAGAGAGAGAAAAATAAGATTTGATAAAGAATTTAGGATTGGTGAAATTCATTCAAAATGGACGCCAAAAATATTCTAAACTTGATTAAATGTTGCTCGCTGGCTTAGTCAATGCTAAAACCTTATTATTATATTTTTATCCTTGCCGTTCACCGTAATTTGTTTAAAAATGGACATCAATCTAAAAATTTATTTTGATGCATGGTATTAATTGCGGTCCATAACTTAAGTTTGAAAATTTTGATAGTTCCAAAACTCCACTATATGGCAGATTTGTATTCCCTAGGTTTTGGTATTAACAATTATTAAAGGCACGTGCATCAAAAGAAAATAATGATTAGTAAATTTTGAAGTGTATAACGGGACTTGGGAAATTCACCATAATAATATATTTTTATCTGAATTTTTGTCTCAGTTGTTTACGAGATAATGACAAATTAACTAAACAAAGACAACATCATGAAGAAAGTTGCTGATAATAATAACGTGATAGGCGGGGTGTGGATAATTCTCATTTTGAGCCACAACAACCCCATTTACTTTAGCTCTCACGAGATCATCAACCTTAGCCATTGATTTGAATGATCTCTAAATAAAGGAGACACGAATTTATATCCCCACTTCCTTAGATAAAGATTAAGCTAATTTAAAAATAGGAGTACCCATAAAGGTTAAGATTTAGTCTATTCCACCATACTTTTGTTAAGAGGAGATTTCTATTTTAAATCAAACTCCTCTTTATTCGTGGTCCCCACCCTTCTTTACTTAAATCTAACTAATAATAAGTTAATGCAAGGAATTAATATATATGATCATTTTTATATGCTATTTCTCTAATATTTTTTTTTGACAAAATAAAATAAAATTTCTTATTATATGTATAAAAGGTTAAGTGAATAAATAAATTAAGAGTAATTAAAAATAAATTTTAATATTTTAAATTTAAAGTAAATTATAAATATCTTAGTTATTTTCATACTTGGATTTTGATAATAAATGTTAATATAGGTTTTAGCAATTTTGTCTAAGTGGTTTAAAATGGGTAGAGCGAACAAGACAAATAATGTTCCATCAATTAATCCATAGGATCAATCGTAAATCAAATTGATGATTTTTACATGCTCTTCTCATATGAGAGTCTAACATGGACATTAGCTATTATGTAAAGGTGAACATCAACTGTCCTAGTAAACGCTATGTTTAGAGTCAACCCTGAACCGTATTCATTTCCTTACCCTACTCTAGAGCAACATGTCGTAGATGACGTTGTGCAAGAGACTTGTGAAATTCATTATTAATGCACATGCATGGGAATTAAATGTTGGCATTTTTGTATTATTGTTCAAAAAAAAAAATTGTTATTTATGTTTTTCCCTAACATTAATTTTGGGCATTACAATGTCTTTTGTTGTGAGTGGAAAGTTATCTCTGACAAAGTTTAACTCTATATCCAACTATTGTTCTATGTGTGGCATACTATGTGGGAGACTCCTCATTCTACTAAGGTGAACATTCTTATGCTACAATTTTGTTGATAGTCTCTATATTGGTAGTATGATGGGAAATTAATGTGTTCTCAAATTTGGAAGGTGTTTGCTTTGAGGATTATTTTTTGGTTTGGAGAGTTGTGTTCTAGTCTTGGCCAACTCAACATATGGAATATATTATGAAGACTAGTTATGTTTAATGGATGTTAGTCAACTTGGTATAATGCTCTACATGGATAAAATGTTTAAATCTTATATGGTACCGAAGAAGAAATTTTTGATTATTTTGTGTCCATCTAATTAGGTTGACCTAATTGATGAATAAGATGTACTTGGATATATATATATATATATATATATATATATATATATATATATATATTTATGTGTGTGTGTGTATACACACACACAAGATGTCCAAGCCTGAATGCTTTATCAATTGTGGATTAGTACAATTTTGTTGAGCGATTGCTATGTGAGGTAGTACTTATTCGGAGCTTCAGTGGAACTAAACCTTGCGCATTGAAGGTGTATCCTATCAGTTCAATCTTTTGGAAATGAGCCACTATCATTGTATCTTGGTAGTTAACCATCTTTTGTACTCAGGTAGTGATCCTTTTAAGGATAGTGAGTCCCAGTAGTGAACCCCATAATATTTTTATATGGATATAATATATTGTGATTTAACCCTCACTGTGCTTTTTCCCATTTTGGTTTTTCCATGTAAAAATCTTGGTGTTAATGTGTATGGTTACATTGACTTGTTTCTATGTTCTCTCTTGCTTATTCAGTCAAAATTGTGATAATGTTTCAGTGGATTTTACTATGGTTTTATAGAATACTGATTCACCCCCCCTCTCTTAGTATTTTGGACGTTCAACAATTGGTATCAGAGCTTGGTTCCTCAAAAGAAGCCTAACATTTTGAGGAACATCCCAAAATTTTAGTATGAGAATTTTTTCCCTTCAAAAGTAGTCTTTACCGAATATTTAGAAGAAATGGAAGATTTGAAGGACAGGATGATGAAAGTAAATGAGTACGTTAAAAATTTGTAAAGTAAAAGTGTTGAAGCATGTGATCTATTGGTTGAAGGAGAAGAAATCATCTCTAGCCTACTATAGCAATTGGATGAGAAGAAAATAACTAAAGAATGTCATGAAATTGAAATTTTCATAGGAAGATGGATGAATGCATAAAGATAGAAGAAGTAGAAATCTTGAGATATGATCTAGGAAAGGAAAGAAGTTTTGAATAAAAATTTAAGATAAGCTCGGTGATGCTTGATGAATTGATTATCTCTCAAAGATCAAAAATGGATAAGACTGGTTTAGGGTTTGAGGAAGGTCAGAGTTCTAAAGTGAATAAATCCACTAGTAAGAAGATGTGCTATAAAAATAGACAAATCAAGGAGCTAAGAAGCAATTTATAAAAATTTGTTGTCAAACGACATGATTTTAAAAGGTATTTATCATTCAATGGTGTTTTTTATTCCTACAAAAAAATTGGTCATAAGTGTATAAGAGTGAATTTGTACCCCATATGTAAATCCCTTTTTTCCCTTGTCCACTTTAGAAAACCAAGTTTGGAGGCTTAATTCTACCTAAGCCTGCTCCTTGCATCACACTTGGTGCCTGTTTTGAGCATCGGTGGAGGTGTTTCTTTCGAGGATGCTCGTGCGGCATGTAGATGTCCATGCGGCACACTTATGTCTCTAACATATTCCTATGTCTAGAGCCTATAGAGGTGTTACATTTCCCATTGGGGGTCAATTTGTAACATCCTCCTTGGCCGACCGACCTGAATATGGTCATTTTCTTCCTCATTCCTTCATATTCATTCCTTGGACTTACATTTTGGAGGTGGAAAGATCTCTTCACCACTTTTGGACTTCACCGACAATCTTCTTTCAAACATTAAGCTCACTCTTGGTAGATCTAAGAATTTTAGCAAACACTTTACACTTCATAGTAGCTACATCAACACTCCACCACATCAGTAGAGCAAGTGTGGAACAAAACACCATTGCAGTAGAGGCTTGAGTTCCTCTCATTTTCTCCCTCATGCATCCTTAAGTGCTCTTGGTGGAGGTGGTAAGCTTTCACTCCTCTCCTCTATTACTTGGTTGAGTAACATAACACTATTTTGGAGTGCTTTAGTGCTCTTTACTCCATTTCTACTTTTCTATCTAGCTGTCTATGGAGGTGGGAACACCAAAATGGGGTCTAACTGAGGCAGGCCCCTATACATCCCCAAACATTCTCTTCCTCTTGTGTGCAGGTTTTGAAGACATTTGTTTGGTGGAAGATTCATCATCCACATGGTTGTGAGTATCTCCTTCTTTCTTCTTCTTATCTTTGTCAATTCTTCTACTTTATCACATTCTGTCATTTTCATATATCCTATAAGTTCTTATAAATCAGATAGAAGTAATCACTTAGTTTTTTTCTAAGATAAACTTACTTTTTGGTCCCTACGAGATGCCAGCACACCTCTAGGACACTAGCACATTGTGTTGTCTGCTTTTTGTGTTGACATCCTTTGGCTAAGAGCTTGATAGTTTGTCTAGAAAATCTCTATGACATGCTCTTTTGGAATTTGAAACTTTGGCTATTGTTCCATTAAGGTGATATAGGGCAGTTCACCCCATGAGGTTCTCTGAACGAAGAGAACTCATGAGTAGTGAATCGCCCTATATCACAATAAGACAAAGGACTACAAAAGTAAAGTGAATGATTCTTTATCATTGTCCAAAAAATATTCTAAGAGCATGAAGAATGGATATAAAGTTAGTCTATTGGATAAAAGGGAAAATGGAAAGAAAAATGTTGTTTATTATAAGTGCAGCAATCTAGAACACCCTGGTAGTAACAATAGAAGAAAGAAAAATATCTATTCGGTGAAGAAGAAAGACCAAATCATTGATCCAGAAGAAGCAAGAAAGGAAATGAAAAGGATTTGGAGAAAGGAATCATTAGTCTTATCTGTGTTGACCTCCAGTGTAAATACTCTTGTGAATTTCTAAATAAAAGTAGTGGTTAAGGGGGAGCAATCATCAGAAAGCCTAATAAACCCCCTCATTAGTACTTGTGTCATATCATGATAGGAGTATATTTAATGTCATAACAATACTAAGGTATTTTTCTTAGTTGCATATGTGAAGGATGAAGTCTCCAGAATTTGAAACAATGAAGGCATATGTAATTCTCGAGGCAATCTAATTGCAAGTTGAAGCATTTACTGCAAAATCATTCAGAATGGAAGGAATAAATTCAATTAATTTTAAAGGATTATGTATTTTTGGAGAAGCATGCAAAGGAATTTCAGAAGTAAATTGATATTTTTAGGGTTTGAAGAAGATATCAGATGGATTTGAAGTGAGCTTTGAAAGAAGGATATCTACACATTTCTTGTTGGCATTTTTAGGGTATTCCTATTTGCACAATCTTTCACTTTTATTGCTATGGATAATTCAAAGGTTGTGAATTGTGTGGATAAAGTTAGGTTGAAGAGATATTTGAGGAATATGTCGAAAGAGTCTATTGGTGCATTCTCTTGCATCCCTCCGAGATTATTTCCTAAAAAAGATATCTATGCATTTTTTTACAGTAAGATATAAGATATGTCGTTAGCTTAGTAGAGCATGCTTTGGGAAAGTGAATTGAAAGAGTTCACCATGATGCATACAGAGTATTAGTTAAGAAAAAGTTGGATGTTTGGAGGAAATTTCCCTTGTTTGGATTTGAGAAGTATATTCAAATAGTTTTGAGCATAATTCATGATGAATCTTTGTGGATAGATGAGGCACATTTGATTTCTAGAGAAGTTATTAGAGATGTAACTGGTTTTTGTTCCTTCGGACTAGTTCCCAAACTGAAAGCTATGGATGAGTAAGAAATAATTGAGGTTACCAATGTGAATTCTAGAGGGAAAGAGATTGATTTGAGATCAATTTTTGATCTGGTAGAATTTAAAGGAGATCAAGAAGAGTAAGAAGAATACATTCAAGTATGATAATTTGGTTGTTTTTTTTCTGTTTTACTTTTTGAGAGAATTACTAGTAATAGGAAGGATATAATGATCAAATTCATAGCATATTGCCTATCAAATCAAGAACTTCATGATAAATCTTGGTAGTTTAGATGCACAAGAGACTTCCCTTGTTGCATTCTTTGGAACATTTTAGATGAGGGTGACCAAAAGGTTTAGGATTCCAATAAGTGTTGTCGAAAGGTACTCTAGAAGCATAAATTTTCTTGTGTTTGCATATTTTTGTCAGATAGATGTAGTTGAATCAAGGTTATTTTAGATATTTGAATTGGATTATGAAGTTTCAAAGGCTGAAGTTGATAATTATGCTAAAATTCTTTTGGAAATCCCTAAGAATCTCAATGTAGAAGGTACCTCCAGTACAACGTGACTAGAACATAGAAGAAAAGGAAGAGTTTTGTTAAGAAAGAAGTTGTAGAAGGAATTGAGCTTGAACATGAGCATGAAAGAATAAATATTTGGATATTTTTGGAAGAATTCCATAAGGTTATTCCCAATGCTAATTTTGATTCATTTATTTCTATTGTGGAGAATCTTCATGGCATGATTAATTCTTTGAAGGTCTACATCTCCAAACTTGAAGTTTCTGCTAGAATCGGGTTTGATGAAAGAAATTTGGAAGATATCAAATGAAAATGTGTGAATGCACACAAGCGAGTGATGGAGGAATTGGAGAGTGTTTAGGGTTATGAAGAAGAGGCACAAGAACTACTTACTTTTTTCCTATATTGGTCTAGCAATACACTAGATATGAGAAATGGGATAAGGATGAGTGAGTCCTAGTTGAGCACTCAGGTAGATACATACAAGTTAGAAAAAGATAAAGATAATCTAAGGTGATCCTACATTGTGCAACTTCAAGATAATTTTTTTTCTCTACAGGATCAAAGGATAGATGTTATCAAGAAGTTTGTGGCACTTAGAGACATGATTAAACTCAGACATACTTTGGTTTCTAGTGCTCTTGGTTGTATTGGTGAATTATCAAAGATTGATCTTAGTTCGAATACTTTAATATATGGTGTAGAGTCCTTAACTAATCTTGAGATATTTTACAAGACTCTTGTAAGTGCAAAAGGTTCGTGGGAAGAAGTTAAAGGGTCATGGAAGGCTATCCTAGAGAGTCTTAGAGGTTCTTCTTCAAGTTAATTCAAGTTTTTGTTCATATCTTTTTGGTTACACTTTGATGCATATATACATATATACTAGACCCCTTCCTTTGTCATTGATGTCAAAGTGGGAGAGATAGAGAGATAAAGAGATGGAGAAATAGAGAGACAAAGGGAAAAAAAATTGTGAAGAACAGTTTTGATAGGGGGAGTATGTAGAGTATTTAGTTGTGGTATACTCAAAAATATTTTTGTCATGCATGTTGACATCAATTCCAAAGGGGGAGATTTTTTGAAACCTTGCAACATGAGCATGATGTATGGATAGTTGTATTGGTTGTTCCTATGTTTTCATTGATTTCAGCATGGTGATAACTATATGGGGATTCTGCTTAGTTTACCAAAATTTGTTATCTATTGGTAATACCCTTTTGTGATGGATTAGTGTGTTGGTATTTGAGTCCAGAATTCACCACAAGATCGGATATGAATCTAATATCTTAACCATATTTTCTTGACTCATTTAGAAAGCTATACCCTAGATATTCAAATGTCTTTTGTTGTGAGTAGAAAGTTATCTCTAACATAGTTTAACTCTATATCCTATTATTGTCTGTGTGTAGCATACTATGTGGGAGTCTTTGTATTCTACTAAGGTGAACATTCTTATTTTGCAGTTTAGTTGATAGTCTTTGTGTGGGTATTATGATGGGAAATTAATGTGTTCCCAGATCCAAAAGGTATTTTATTTGAGGATTATTTGTTAATTTGGAGAGTTCATTCTAGTCTTGGCCGACTCAGTGTATGCAATATATTATAAAAACTAGTTATGTTTTATGGATGTTAGTTGAATTGGTATAATGCACTACATGGATAAAAAAAATTAATATTATATGGTTTTGACAAAGAAGGTTTTGATTTTTTTTTATTCATCTAATTAGGTCAACCTAATTCAATGAATAAGATGTACTTGTATATATATATAAGATTTTTTGAGGAATGAGATGAGAGAGGGAAGAAGGAGAAGAAAGTGTGGAGAAGAAAAGTGTGTGGAAGAAAGGTCCAAGCCTAAATGCTTTATCAGCTATGGACCAGTATAGTTTTGTTGAGCAACTACTATGTGAGGTAGTACTTCTTATTCTGAGCTTCAATGGAACTAAACCCTGCATATTGAAGGTATATCCTATTAGTTCAATCTTTTGGCAATGAGCCACTATCATTTTATGTTGGCAGTTAGCCATATTTTTTACTTAGGTAGTGAGCCTTTTAAGGGAAATTTGTCCTAGCAATGAGCTTTGTAATATTTTGTATTTGGATATAATATATTGAGTTAACCCTCATCATGGTTTTTCCCTTTTTGGATTTTCCATGTAAAAATCATTGTGCTCATGTATTTATGGTTGCATTGACTTGTTCCTATGTTCTCTCTTGTTGATTTAGTTAGAATTGTGATAATGTTTAAGTGGATTTTATTATGGTTTTATAGAATACTAATTCACCCTCCCTCTTAGTATTCTAGATGTTCAACATAGGAAAAAATACCAGAATGTTCCTTGACTTGGACAAGCCCCTAAAAGAAACCCTTTCCCCTCTTTATTGTGTCTAGATTACAAAATTAAAAAAAACAATGGGAGATGATTGAAGACCTAATTATTTATTCAAGCATTCCAATCCTACAAGTCAACAAATTAGTGAATGTGGATTTTATTAACTTGAAAAATGAAGTTTTGAAACTTAGTCCAAGGGAGAAGAATCTACATGCAAGGACCAAAAAAGACATAAAATTTGATTCTAGGCATATGAACTTCCAAGTCTAAGGTGAAAATTCCCTTTTATATCCATTTAAGCTCAAATTTGTATGATAGGTTCCTTTGTGTCTGCTCTCTACTCTTTTGAATTATGTTTTTTCCTTTTAGTTCTATTTTTTTCAAAAATCAAAAATAATTTATCACATTTTAATTGTTAACCTAGGTGCATGCCTTTAAATCATCAAATAAAGTTAATTAATAATCAATTAATCATTATCTCATTCTACATCCAAAAGGACTAAAACCCTAATCCATAACTTTGGCTTTTCCATTCAGGTTATTAGCTAAGTGGGTGTTTGAGATTAATTTTAATTTATTCCCTTGTAATTTATAGGAATAAGTGTGGTTTATTCCCTAGATCCCTTTTTCCTACATCATATTTTAAAATGTAGCATTGTAAATTATGACACTTGACAATTTCACACTAGGTTTAATTCCCACTATGCAGTTGGACCCAATTATGCATTTAATTTTCTTAGTTTGTAATAATATTCAAATAATTACAAGTTTAAATATGAATATAGATTTAATGTTTATTTATTGATTCTTATGGCCCCAAAATAGGTCTAGACCAAGGCATCTACAATAGGATTGTTCAGCCTATTTTCCCCAATTCAAGTATGTTAGTGTCCAAATTTTAACATTTAGAAATTTAAACTTATGTTAGTGTCCAAATTTTAACATTTAGAAATTTAAACTTACTTTTTGGCTATCAGTAATTGATTAGTCAGAAATTAAAGAATTGCATATAAATATAACTCTTTCTCACTACTTTAAAGACACAACATTTGAACTAAGTAGTCCTAAAATTTTTGAGAAGAAAATTGAGTATCCTAGAAGTAGTCAAGAGTAGAATTAGCAGAATTATAGAAATATTTTTTCAATCAATTAGCATGTTAGCAATGCATCAAGATTGTATGTCAATAGTTTTTGTGTCATGTCTATTTACTGTGTGAGCATTGACACTTGCAAGAATTCAAATCAAGAATTTAATTATCCTTGAAGGTGATTATCATTATGACTCCAGTCCATTAAAGAATGTAGATTTGAGTGGTAAGCTGCAACAATTTCCAATTTGTAACTTGTTTATCATTTACCCTTTTCTTGATCGAGGGTAAGCTCTCTTTTACATAATCATAGACAATGTAGAGGTAGAAATGTCAAAATAGGGTTTGAATTAGGCAAGCCCTTATACAACACAACCCTTTCCCCTTGTTCTTGTGAGTAGGTTATAAATTTGAATTAAAATTTGGGAGAGGATTGAAGACCTAATTGTTCATTCAATAATTCAATTACTACAAGTCAACAAAGTAGAAAAAAATGAATTTTATTAGTGACAAATTTAGTTTTGACACTTAGTCTAGAGGAGAAGAAGTTGTAGGAAAGGAACACCAAAATATGAAATTTTTTTCTAAGTATATGCACTCCTAGGTATAGGGCGACTACACCTTTATCTAGCCATTTCAAGTTCAGATTTATATGATAGGTTCCTCTATATCTCTTCTCTGCTCTTCTAAAAAATAATTTCATATTTCAATTCTATATTTTTCAAAAATCATAATAGTTTGATACATTTTCATAGTTAACATAGGTGCATCTTTACATTATCAAATTAATTTAATTAATGATCAATTAATTATCATCAACTTCAACATTCAAAAGGTATAAAACCCTGATCCACCATTTTGGATCTTCCATTTATAGTATCAACTGGTTGTTTGAGATAATTTTAGTCATTTCCATTGTGATATAGGAAGAATTTTGGTGTAGGTGCTAGATCCCATTTTACTACATCATTTTTATGTAATATTTGTAAATAAATATTTTTGGCTATTGGGATGTTACTTTTCATGAAATTCTAATCCAAATATTTAAAAAATTACTATAAAAATATACCAATTTGGCTAGAAAATTGTGAGAGGCACCAATGAATGAATGGAGTTGTTTAGTAATGAAGAGAACCATTCCAAGGCAGTATCTTTCAAGGACCTAGGGAAAAGCTTAGCCAAGATTTTATCATCAAGGAAAAAGTCACTACATAAGGTGATATAAGCATTAACATGGTTATAAGGATCTCCCTTTCCCCCATATTTCTCGAATCTAGGCACCTCTACAACTTGTGGCATCACTATTCGCAATATCTCCAAGGATAGGGTTGCTTTTAACATAATATGTAGGTGGTCCATTTTGATTTTAGTTGATGTAATTTTTTTTTTTCAAGGGATGAAATGGTTTGGAAGAGTTGATTTATGATGGGGTCATTGTTTGTATTATGAGATGGAGGTGAAAAGGGTGGAGGGGTGTAAGTGTTTGAGGGACAAGTGAATGGAATGCTTATAGGTGGTAAAGTGGTAGGGGATATAATTTGTGATGCAACAAAGGTACTAAGGATGCTAGCATAAATACCCAAGGAAGGAATCATATTACTAGTTGGTTGCATTATTATTGTGACTTGAGGGTTGGTATAGGTTTGAATAGAGGAAATTTTTGTGGGAGGAGGAATTTGAATTCATCCTTGGCTT
>VDFB02041847.1:0-44780 GCA_007258455.2 Sequoia sempervirens
ATAGAGGTTTGGAGAGTTTTAAAGAGGGGGAGGAAAGAGGATGGTAGTATGGGATGACAAAGAGAAAAGGATTCCTAGAGGAGACAAATTAAGCTCAGAATCTTGGTATTTAACATAACCTTTTATGCAAAAAAAATGTTATTATATAAGAAATGGAAAATGTTTAGAAGGTTTTATCATAAAGAAAATGAGGAATCTATCCATAGCATAGTAAAATAGTAATTTTATACTCTATCGAGTTAGAGTTTAACCCATCTGACAAGCTCCTTCCTACTTGATTTTTTTATGTTTATTTATTAGTCATTTGGCTTAAATCACTAATAAGGAATTTTATTAAAGTTGATTTGTAAGCCTTGGATTACCTTTGTGTTAAAATTAATATAGAATCCTTTCAGCTTAGTTGATGATGAAAATTTGTGTTATCATATTAATAGCCTATCGACTTGTCTCATAACCATGACAATATTGTTTAAAATTCTTTCAACATTGTCATAATATATGACTATGTTGTCTTAATGTTAAGACTTTTGGCCTAGTCATTTACATATGACTATAATAGTTTTGTATTTATCCTTTTGGCTTAGTCATTTACACATGACTGTAATAGTTTTGTATTTGACCCTTTAACCTAGTCATTTACATATGAATGTAATAGCTTTGTATTTAACCTAAATCAGCCTAGTCATTTACATACAAGATTGTAATAGTTTTATATTTAAGCTAAAAACATTAATGTATGACTACAAAAAAGCCCCTTCGATTATGTTGATAATATATGACTGTGTACTCATAAGCCTTTTGTGTTATACACTGAAAAATGAGTGTAGTTATTCTTGTATATTCCTTAGCCTAACAACCTAGTCATTGATATTGTTCAATATGACTATCCCATGGGTCTTAAGATCCAATTGTGCTAATATATATGTTTGCAATTATGTTAATGAAGATTATTTCATTTAAATCCTATTTTTTAATATAAGATAGGTGTTGAAGGAGCCTAAGTAATTTTGTTCCTTGGTTTATTTTGTAGTTGAGTGAGTCACTATTGTAAAAATATTCAAAGTATTTTATGATTGAATAGGCCAATTGTTGTAAAAAAAAATTGTGGTATGAAATGTGGTTGAATTATAAGATAAATAAATTATTTTATATGGGAATTGTGACCTATTGATCACTATTTTGCACTACTAAAAAGAATTCATAAAAAAAATTGTTTACATTGCATACATCAGCATGTGAAGATAAATAAAAATGTAAGACAAGGATATGTTATTCTTCATGCACTATAATCACCATGCATTGATCTCTATGAAACTAAATGCTTATGCATAATCTATTTTGGGTTTTATGGTCAATGATAAAAAAGAATATAGATGGTACAAGATTGAAGATGGTATTTCTCTTTTGAATGATAATATGCTCATTATATTGTATTTTTAAGTTTAAATATTAGAAGTAGAAAGAAGAAAATGTTGTCTTTGTACTCACATGAGTACATACATATACATAAAGTATACATATATACTGATATGGGCACTACTATGAAGTATTATTCTCCTTTCAAAAAAGTGTATAAGAGTGATATGTTTGTGTGATCATATGACTATCAAGGCTTGTGTCCCTTTTACACAAGAAATAAATGGAGGAAAATTAATGGTTGAAACATGTTTGTTGTGAAATAGATCATGACTGTATATGAAAACATTTCTTGATAGTCACCCCAAAATTTATAAGCTTGAATGTGAATCTTATTTTTTCAATAATCGATTTGAGAAAGAGATGTGTGAACATACAACACACATTATCTTATGAAACATGTTTATCTTATTATTAAATATTTGACCAAAATAATGCAAAATCATTGCTTTCATTGTCGGTTCACAATGTCTATTATTACAAGTTAGTCAAAAATGTCATACTTAGCTAGAGGGTATCTAGGGTTGTATGACAAATTATGTGTATTTAGTAAACAACACTAGTGCTTAGTTGGCATGGTGATCTTGGAGTTTCCATGTATTTGTTGTCCTCTTGTGAAGGGTGGGGCTACTTCCAAATGGAAGGTGTACAAGGAACTATCAGTCAATGGTTGGAGGGAAAGAACTTGGGTGATGCTCTCCCTCTTGTAACTAAGATGTCAAAAACTTAGTTTATTAAAGACACTACATTTGATGTCACACGGCCATTGTATTAGATATTTATTTTTCACGACCATGATAAGATGTATTGTGAATGTTATAAATATATATTCTTATAAAGATGTGATACTTGATGAAAATTTATATACTCAGGTTGTTGCAATTGAATGATGATGTTATATTAAATATAGTAAAATTAAATGATTATGTTCTTACTCATAAAAATGAATGTGAATGTTGAATGAATAAGAAATTGGTTATGGTAAATGATTGAATCTTTTACATTATATTGCTATGTATTTTAAATACTTTTGTTTCAAATGTTTTAAAAAAAAAAAATTGTGTAAATTCTGATTAATGAACCAATGGGTTCATTACAAGCACATAGGGTTCAACTATATACTCTAATTCACTACCTTAGTACATATAGTAAATGCTAAAAAAATGTAAAATTTGCATAAAGAAAAAGTACAAATGTAAGAATACACTTGAATAAAGATTAATCAAAGATAAAACCATTATGTAGAGATAAATGTAAATACTTTTGGATCATCTCATTCATTCAACCCATGATTTCTTCATCTTCTCAAGTTGTTACATTATTACGTTTGGGGTTTTATATGTGCTTCACCCCAATGTAATAGACTTTTGGGTGAAAGAAATTGTTAACATTTACAAAATTGGATATCACTTACAAAAGTGAATATCAATTATAAAAGCTAACTTTGCATGCAAGATTCAAATATCTTAACACTTGCACTAGTTAACAAACTATCATGCATATCACATGATTACAAACTTTGGTGTTAACACCTTGGTCAGGCCCATGAGTAGATTGCTTCAACAACTTTGGAATGGTGATCAAATATAATAAGCAAGAATGCATAGTTGCCTGAGATTATGCATGCTTTGATAATGTTTCTTTGGATGTATCATGAAATCTCTATGATGCTACTTTTTCATAGTAATTTATGATTTAAAAATGGAATACATGATTATCCTTAAACTCAACAACATAACACACAAACATGCACTAGGTTGGATTACAACAACTAGTGAAGAAAGGTTAGGTATATTTAATTTATATTTGACATTTTAAATTTTGTGATTCTAATATGTGTGTGTGGAAATTATCTTGGTTAATTCTATACCAATATATTTCACCAAGTTGGCCAACAAGAAATATAGGGATTAGAAGTGGTTCGTACGGGAATGAATGGTCAAATAAACATGCTAGATTGATGTTATGAACTAAATTTAATACAAAAACATGTAAATTGTAAACTTGTTCTTGCATAAAAGACACTCTACTAAGCCCAAAACATAAGAGAAAAGGGTATAGATATACAATTTCCTCCCATACAATAACATATATAAAAATCAAATATCCTTCTTTAAAAAATGTTTAGAGATACCCCTATAAATATACCTTGGAATAGCTTCTATGCTCGAACAAATTCCTCATATCATATTTAAGGCTTGTAACATAAACATTTATGTCTACCGTTTGTGTAAAATGGCAACCAACCAATCACAATCCATGGGGAGCCAATTTTTTGCTATAATTCATGGTCTAACACTTAAGAACATGTCCCCGAATTGTGAGCATGGGAAAAAACCTACTTGATAACAACATGTATCTTAATGTTGAAGGAACACATTTTTTCCAATTTAGCAAGTGATTGCAATGGGTACACCATGTGGTGCCATGCGTTTTCATGCAAAATAGGTGCATTAACAAAGCATAGAAAGCTATTGATTTAAAGAAATGAAAAGTAATAAAAAAATTAAAGACATCCACAAGACCAACCAGTCTATATGGGACTCGAGAGTTGGAAACAACACAATAACCCCCAAGAGACCCAACCAACGAACCTCAACCCCTACTTCTAATTTCCTCCTATTTCTTTGTTGATCATGGTTCTTCTGCTATGGATTTTGAGGAAGCAATATGCCATCTTCATAATTTGCTCCTCCTTGAAAAAAGTAGCTAAGACATTAAAATTTTGTTTCAACCAACCCTAATGTAAAGCCATTTTGTTTCCATCGACCTTGATATAAAGTCATTTCATTTCCATCAACTTTGATGTGTAGAGACAATGAACCCTGTTCTAAAGCCTACTTCTCCTTAATTATTTTCCACCTCCATGCTTCACACCCAAGATGGTGTGAGCTAGTTCTTAACTAGGCCATTAGCATTTTAACTTTTCATTTTATATCTACCTTTGTATAGTGTTTTTGCTCATGGTCACATACATGATTCAATTGTTTTGACATATTACCTTTTTGCCCAAGTTGTTTTTTCCACATCACCACTTCAACTTCTCTCTTGCATACCTTTTTTCTTCATTTACATTTGGGAAAAATCTTGCATATTAATTCCCCACTTACTCATCCACTTGATATTTTGTTTCAACTATGTGTTTTTTCTTTTATTTGGCTTTTCCCCTACTATAATTTTGGGTTTGTGGTGAACTTCTAGAGTATCCTAACAATCAAATCATTGCAACCACTTCAACTAAGAAGGCTTTGACCTCGTCTAAGATGATCTTGTATGGGACCATGGATTTAATTTTGTGATTGCTTGTGATTAAATATCTTTGTAATCTTTCTATTTGCCTCCATCTCGATATTGACATGTTTCCCCAAGCATCACAACCATACAACACCACTAGTGTAACAAGGATCCCAAATAACATCTTCTTTGTCTTCTAATCCCATAGCTCAACTAATCCACATTTATTTTGAATCATGTATAAAGTTTTCCATCCCTCTTGTACCCTTTTGCTCTACAAGCCTCCTAAATGAGGTTGTTAAGAAAATCAAGCCCTAGATATTTGAATTCATTTACAACTTGCAAGGGGCTTCCTTCAAACTCAAACTTTATTTGCTTCATTTTTCTTTTGAAGGTAAAGATTATGACCTTGGTTTACCAATGTTCACTTGCATTCTCACCTCTTAACAAAATAGCTCTAGGGCTCTTAGATGTTCTCGCAAACAATGCAAGATGGGGTCATCACAAATATGGTTAGATGTACACATCCAACACAAGACTGACCATCCCCTCCTTTACCTTGTTTATGTATAGCCCAAACAAAATGAGAGATAATGGAAATCCTTATTTGTCTCTCTCACCACTCTCAAAACACTTTGATTGACCTTCCTTAATTATGATTTTCGCTGGAATCTCCTCACAAAACTTATATAGTCCACCCCTATATTTGTTTGGTACTTCCAAATCTTCCATGTTTTATGCCAAAGTGTCAAAAGTCCTTTTGAAATGAAATGAAATGAAATATTTTAATGACGTCCACAAGGCCAAAGAAGCCTATGGGACCCAAGAGCAGCACATGAACTACCCACAGCATCGCCCTAGACAAAATGGAGGCTTCGTTCGAGATCAACCCTTCTGCAGTGAATTTTGATGATGAAGTTTGCAATTTTGTCGAGTCTTGAATCAAACAAGGTATTTAAATTGTCAACCTGCACCGTATCCCCATAGCTGGCCCGGATGTCTTTATATGCTGAGCATTCTATGATAAAGTGCCATTCCGTCTCCACCGTACCCTTGTTACAAAAACGGCATATTCTATTTTCCCACTCTTCTTTAGGAACCACCCACCTACCCGTTTCACACCTAAGATGGTGTGAACTAGTTCGCAATTGAGCTATCAACATTTTTGCTTTCCATTTGATATTCGCTCCTATATAAGCCTTTTCTTCATGGTCCCTTGTGGGATTGAATTCTTTGATATAATAATCCTTTTTACGCCCTGTTTTTTTCGTCCATATACCATATTTAAATTTTTCTCTCACATAATTTTTTATTTCTCCATTTGTGTTTGGACACTCATGCATCACAACATCCCATTTCTTCATCCATTTGATATTAAGTTTCATCCATGTGTTCTTTCTTCTAGTTAGCTCCTCTTTCACAATTAGCTTAGGCCATCTATGATCCTCCATATTCTGGACCTTCTTTAGGTAGCTTAATAACCGGGTCATCGCTGAGGCCTCCAGAGGAAAAGTACCGGTCTCAGCCAATAAAATTTCATAAGGCACTGCAGTCTTAAGCTTGAGGCTGCATATAATTAGATGTTTTTGTATCCTTTCCACTTGTCTCCATTTCTGATCTGACATGCTGCTGCCCCAAATTTCACACCCATAGAGAATTACCGAAGTAACAAGAAGACCAAAAAGCGTTCTTTTAGTTTTCCAATCCCATAATTCTGCATTTCTACATCTATTTTGCAAAGAGTACAGTGCTTTCCAGCCTCGAATTATTTTTGCTCTACATGTTTCCCAACTAAGTTTGTTGTGAAAATCAAGCCCAAGGTACTTGTACTCATCCACTATTTCCAGTGGCTTGCCTTCAAAGATAAATTCAATCTGTTGTTTTTTTCTTCGCAGTGAGAAGATCATTATTTTGGTTTTTGAAGTGTTCACTTGCATCCACACCTCCTGAGAAAACGTTTCAAGGGCCTTCAAATGTTTTCTCAAATCAAACGCATTTTTAGCAATTAATATGAGGTCATCGGCATATAAAAGTAATTTTATTACAAAGTTGGCCAAAAGAATGCCTTCCCCACCCACCTTATCAATCCATTCTTCTAACTTATCAATGTAAAGCCCAAATAGAGTTGGGGAGAGTGGGCAGCCTTGTTTGACACCAATGTCATTGCCAAAGCATTCTGAAATTGACAATACAACCCAAAAAAAAAACTACTTTCTCCTTATATTTCCCAAATCAACAATAATCAATTATAGAATGCCTTGTCTTCAACCTGCTTGACCTGTCACCCTTTACCTTCCTTACAGCCCAAAGGCTGATTCTACGTTCCACCATACTTCCAAAGGTAGAATAAAGTGGAATTCTGCTCCATCCTCTTCTGTTCATCAAGAAAACAAGACATTTCAAGTCACCAATGGCTTAGCTGTGCAGACTCGCCTATGCCCTTGGCAGGAATCATTATCCATTTTCCCTTGCTCGCTTTCCAATTCTCAACACATCTGCACCCTTCCCAGCTCAAAATTCAGCAACTCCCACTTCATCGCTGCCATTACAGAGCTGCTTTTCTTCGTTCAGCTCGGCAAAAACAAATCTACCGTGGAAAAATAGAAGCATCCGTGGTTATAGTATTGCCGTGGCAGCACAGACCCCAATAAAAGTGGGCGACAGGCTTCCAGACGCAACGCTTTCGTATTTTGATAAAGAAGGGAATCTGCAGACGGTTTCGACCTCGGGCCTGGCCGCGGGCAAAAAAATCGTGTTATTTGCCGTGCCAGGAGCTTTTACCCCCACCTGCTCGGAAAAGCATCTCCCTGGATTCGTCGACAAAGCAGATCAACTGCGTGCTAAAGGCGTGGATTTGATTGCCTGTGTTTCTGTCAATGATGCCTTCGTGCTCAAAGCGTGGTCGAATTCCATCGGGGTCAACGGAGATAAGTTGCTCGTGCTTTCAGACGGAAACCGGCATTTTACGGATGCCATGGGAGTCGCCGTAGATTTAAGCGATAAGCCTGTTGGTCTCGGCGTGCGATCACGCAGGTATTCGCTGCTTGCGGAGGATGGCGTTGTGAAAGTGCTTCATTTGGAGGAAGGGGGTTCGTATACCATAAGCGGGGCAGATGATATGCTTAAATCCCTTTGAAATGATTCTGTTAACTGTTGAGCTGTTTCTCGGATGGTTAGGGTTTTCAAACCCCAAGGTTTAGGGCTAGGGTTTTAAGGGTTCATGATCTCAAATCCAAGGATTTGTATTAATGTTTTGAAGGGTTTATCATCTCAAGGCCCAAGGATTAGCTTTTGTTTTAATTATGAGCTCAAACCCTCCAGGATTAAGGCTTTACAGATTTAAACAAAAACGTTGGTGATTCAAGGGTTAGCAGGGTTTTGCTCGAGGAATTCCACTGGTAAGCTGCTTCGGAGTTTTATGTTCTTCAGTTCAATGCTTTGATTTGCTCATCTTTTTTAAGTTTTACAGTTTTGAGTTTTTTAGATTTACCAGTGACTTAGTTGCATTCTTCATTTTACTTGCTCTGAAATGAGGGTTTCGTTTCTTGGGACAATGTTGTTAAGTGTTAACAGAGGATTGGAAGAAAGCAGCATTTTAAATTTTAAAAATCTATGATGGCATTTGTGTTATAATTTGTTTTGGTAGTGCCAGATTTCTCCAGGATTCAGTAATAGCTAATACTGATTAAGTTAAACTGGAGCATTTTATTATGTGGGGTTATTCTTGGTTCATTGAAACGGCTCATTGTTGGGAGGCTTGTGAATCCTTCATGGGTGGCTTCTTTTATTAGCTCTACTTTCAAATATCTTCTGTGAGAATGTTGCTTCTAAGTCTTACAAATTTACAGTGGCCAGAGTCTGGGCCACGTCTATCCAGCGATCGGGGTACACATTTGACTTTATTTATTTATTAATTAATTGAAAATAAACTAGCAATTGCATCTTGGTGTGCAATGGTTACGCCGAAAAAAAGCTAATAGTAATCAAAGTTATGGAATATGCTAAGAAAAATTGAAAAAATGTTTGATTAGTTGGTATATACATCAAACCTTTTCCACAGTCCTCAACCGGGCAGTTGGTACTTTTTTATCATCTAGAAAAGAACAATTTCTAGAGTATACCAATTGCAATTAAAAGACGACAATGTAGATTATTTTTGGAATTAAGTAGTAAAATCCGTGAATCAAGGTTTTTTGGGCGTTGATTATCTATGAAAATGAAGAACCAACCAAAATTTCTTGGGTAGGAAAACTTACAGAAATCTTTGGACTTCCAACAAGCTCTATAATCACAATCTCGAGTGAACAAGACTCTAGAGTTTCAATAGTTATCGTCTTCTTGGTGATTGAAGTGTTTCCCCACTCTCTAATAGATTTTGTTCTTTAGGAATATAGTTCTCTTGTTCTCTTATGCCTTTTGACTCTTTGGATTTTTGTAAATTTTAGCAAGAGGTGATGACAAACTAAAAACTATTGATTAAATCTCAAAATGTTGCTATGAGAATCCTTACTTGGATAGTTCAAAAGCTAATGGAAACGGAGAATTCTTGTCCAACATAAAAATATCCAGCTCTGCAAGAAAGGAATAATGTCTAATTAATGAATGTGATTATCTCATATGCCATTTCAACGCATTTATTTTACTAGTTTCTCTATGTGATATGATAATATGATCAAAAGGATCTAATTTTAAATATTTCAAACATCTGCATCTGAATGATTTGGTTCAGCAACATTATGTAATTGAAAAACATAAAATTGAGCACCTACAGATTAGAGACACCTAAAACGCGTATTTTAACTTGACAAGTGAAAGTCGAATGCCTAGCTTCATTGCCAAGTCCTAACAGACAACCTGCAAGGGTAAGTCATCAATTACTCAAATGAAGCAACAAACATGCAAATCAAGTGTTGCAATCTTTTGCCCAATATACTTTCAATTTTTGTTGATTATTAACATTCTAGCTTTCTTAATATGAAAAACTACACATGTTCCAAAAAGCTTTCCAAATATGTGTTTTCAGTTCTTTATACACCTTCTGTACTTTTCTTTTGTCTGTTGCTACCAAAGCTAAGCAAAATATATTGGAATCTGCCTAGTTATTTTATCTAAATATTATATTTTCACGGTGCTTATGATTTTTCAATCACGATATATGCATTCCATACCAAATTTTGTTGAAGGAATGTCCCAAGGACCATTGCAGATTATTTACAACAAGATGATTTGTTCTCAAAGACTTCCAAGATTATAGGAAAATAGAGTCTAAACACTTCCAAGCACTCTTGTGAATAAAATCTTTAGAAGTGTTTTGTAAACTTTTCTAGATCTAACACATTGTCTACATAGTTGATGTTGTGCAAAAACTGTAAGTGGAAATGTGTTTCTTATGTTTCTAGATGCGATCGAAGTATAATAAACTTTGATGATAGAAATGAGTTAATTCCTTATCAAAAATTTGCTTGAAATGCATTCTTTTTGGAAGGTAAGATAAATTAGTTTCTTGAGGAACTCAGATATTAACATTTCATAAGCTACACAGTTGGAAGCAATTAGAATTTTTTTATACCTATAATCGCACCTTAGTGTGCAATGGGTACACCAAAGAAGTGTGGAAAGTCATACTATATAAAAGTATACTAATTAATAATTATAAATTTTAATCATTTTATGTAATTAATAGTTTTATTTTAAAATATAATATATAATAATAAGTACAACTAAATTATTTATAGTTTATTTTTTATTATTAAAATATAATCCACATTTCATATAATAAATTTATAAATCAAATTTTATATTAAAAATATATCTATATAAATCAAATATTACCTTAAACAAATTATAAATCAAATATTATATTAAGTAAAATATAAATAACTCTTTCAAATAAATGAAAAACAATTATTTAAAAATAAAAAAAAAAAACAAGATTTAAAACCTAAATACGTTCATTAACATACTGTAAAACCTCGTCAAAGCCTTAATTTCAGGCTGCAGCTCGCCAAATTGGAGAGGTGAAAGCTCAATACCAGCGAGGAAGAGTTTGGAGGAGCGGCGGGGAAAGCAGCGAAAAAGCGGTCGTACACGGTGCAGGAGTATCTGGAATTTCATCCTCAATAAAAAATATCGCCTGAGTTTTGCTTCTGTAATTTAATTACTTGCATGTTGTGCATTATTAGACAAGCCCAGCACACAGGCCAGAGCAAGTGTCAAATGTGAGGCAAATTTACTGTGGAACATTTGTACGGATGGTGTATGCACACTCCAAGATCTTTTGAATGCAGACAAAGCTCATTTAGTGAACACCAATTTTATTTGACCGCACGGGGACCAAAACTGAGAAAGTGTAGCATTCTGGAGAAGTTAACGTACGACGGGCCCCACTGTTTCTTTCCATAATCATTTCAGAATTTACAACGTGTCGCCTTAACAATGCCCCCGGTTGTTGTCCAAAAGCGCAGGAAAAGATCTTGTCCATCCATATAGTTTACTAGATAAATCACGTTGACGTCAAATTATGACTAAATTCCAGTGGACGAAGAAAATTCAAACCAAGGGTACAGATCGCGAGTTCGATTTCGCGCAGGGGCGAGGAGGCGTGCTTGGTTTAACTTGTTACGACATGCAATGTATGGCACTACAGCCTAGCGCCAGATAAAGAAATCTTGTTGCTCGAAATCTTGGTGAAATCTTGTTTGAATAGGAAACCGCATGAAAATAATGGACAAGCATCACCGACTCTGATGTAATAAAGATTGACAGCAGCATTAGCATAGAAAGACACTGTCTGATGTGGACAGCAGCAGGAGCGTAGAAGCTGATCGACAGGAGTCTGGCCTGCTTGCCCCCTCCAAGCTTCTTCAGGAAGCGGGTAATGTGCCGCCACTGGTATCGTCTCGTGTTTTCCAACGGCTTTATTCGGCGAAAATGATTATAACAGATGAGATTCACTTTATAGTTGTGCATTGATACGAACGGCGCGCCAGCAAGTTTGATATGATGAAGGCGCATTAATACTGGTGACTGGCGAGAAAGCAAAGCGGACGCTGTGAAAAATGGATGACGTGAGAAGCGGTGATGGTGGTGGCGTGAAAAGGTGGACGGAATATCGAACAATGGGCAAACATTCATTCGTCTCCAAGATGGCTTCAGCCATCGATTTAAAAAAATAGTCTGGGGCAATTCATAGTAGGATACGCCTTCGGCGTAAAAAATGCATTGTATTCTGATTTTCAATAAATTAATAGATACAGTCAAATGTGCAGTCTAATGGCTGCAGAGACAATTGGCCAGAGTCTGCTGTTGGTTTTTATTATTTTGATTACAACATATTGTTTAACGTAAATGAGTAATCAGCCCAAGTTATTATCAAATTTACAGCAATCTTTGACTAAAGATGTCAAAGATGCATCAGTCTTCTTCGGAGTGAGTGGTATATATGACTGCTGATATAAGCTATGTTCCATGGGGTTTTCTGGATGGGGATTGTAGGATTTGAATGTATTTTTGTGATAGTATAAGATTTTTAGGATGATTGTTTTTATTTTTATTTTAATATAAGATATTTAAATTATTGATCATATTTATTAAAGAATTATATTATATAATATTAAAGTTGAATTGAGAATTCACATGAAAATGAACACAAAAAGTTAAACATGATTTACATGATTTTATTATCAATGTGCATATAAATACAACAAAATGTTCAAGACTTAGGTGTGTTGACAGGTAATAGTAAGATGCTCATGAATCAAAATTCTTATGAAAGAATAGCTAAGAAAACTCACCATAGTTAATATATTTGGATAATTTTTATTAGTCACAAACACAAGCTATAGAATCACTATACATCACAAAGTATTTAATGATAATCTTCTAATCAAAAGAATGATGTTATATTTAAGTTCAATAAGTTTATTTTTAGCATTTATACAAGCCTACCTTTTATTGGAATACCTCAAAATTTGTTGTGTATGTACAAATAGCAGCTCCAAGCCTTATAAGACAATAGACTCATGTAGGGGGCTTCAAGATCTATAATTAAGGATCATACTTGAGGATGAGGTTGAATTTTTTTTTTTTTGACAATTCAAAATATTTTTTCCCTACACATTTCTATTAGAAGGCATCTCAATGATTTTGGATTTTCAATCAAGTTTTATTATTAGTAGCCATTGCTATAAAATCTATGAGACCACCAACTTCTTAAAAATTCTCAACTATTTTGTTAGCATTAATTGTTGTGAGAGGAGAAATCGGTATTAAAGGTAAATAAAAGCATAAACAAGATAAATCAATGCATAAACTAGAATTATACCTTCAATTCCTCTTCATGGATTGAGCTCAAGTTGCACCCAAAGACTTGAAGATTTGCTCACAATGATTTGCTTGAAATATGGATTGCTCACTTAGAATTCTAGCATAATATAGCTATGTTCACTCAAAATGATCAAATGAGGAAATTAGGCTCCAATTTATAGAAATTGGATGAGAGAAATGGAGGGCTAGGATTGCTCAGTTAATCATAGGTGGAGATTGAATGAAGTGTGGATCAAGAGCATTGTGACATGTGTCATAAAGGGGAGAGATGAAAGAGATGAGGTGTGCTCACACCTTGGATAGAGAGGGCATTTAATTTTGGAGGCTTTGTGTAAGAGTGTAAGAGTTAGTGGGGGTAGGTAGGATTTCACATAGGTGTGAGAGGGGGGTAGAGAATAGGCGAGGACACTTGTCATCATGTGGCAAGTTTTAGAGGGGTGTAGGAATTTTAAATTAGGAGAATTTGATAATGATGATTAGCAAGAGGTATTAAATTAGTTAATCAAGGATTAATTAATTTAATGGGGTAGGTTGAGTTAATAAGCCATAGGTTTATTTAACTTGGGTGGAGTCAAATGTTGGAGGATGGGCTAATGATAAGTAAAGAAGGGATAAGGTTAATTAATTACAGATTAATTAACTTAAGTGGCAATAGAAGAAATAATGATGATGGTGGGATTACTTAAATAATTCAAATATTTAATTAATTGGAAGAACTTTAGTCTAGAGAGTGATATAATTAATTAAATAATAAAATATTTAATTAATTATAAGAAGAACATTGAATAATTTAATTAATTAGGGTTCATGAGTGGTGAATTAATTAAATAATAATATTTAATTAATTAGGAAGTGTTGTTAGAATTAGGGTGACTACAATTGCTATTATAAAATTTATGGAACCACCTAATTTTAAAATTTTATTAAATACTTTTAACATCACTTCTTAAAAATTAAAATAACATCTCTCAAGAGAACCATAAACAAAACAAAATAAATGCACTAAACTTGATTATAGAGGTTAGAAGCTTATCTAAAATAATGAAATAATATCTTTAGAGTAATGGTGCAACAATAGGGCAAAAAATGGATAATAATATTTTTCCTACTTATTTATTTCTTGCCTCTAGATTGATTTTTCCAAGATGTAGTGGAAAAGATGGCATGCTGCATTTATGTCATTATGTAATTGAATTAGTCAGCATAAATAGGCCTTAGTCACTTGGTCTAAATCCAACTTTATTTTGGTTTAAAAATGCCCAAGTTGTTGGATAATGGATGTTTGGTTGCCCCATGATAGTTGGAGTCCTTGATTGTCCTAGGAAGGGCTAGACATCCCTTATCACCCCCCTAAAAGGGGAACCTTTTTAAAACTTTTTTGGTCTATATGAGTGTTGTTGACAACATTGGAGATGTTTTCAAAGTATCTTATGTCCTTGAAATGCGGTTGGAATGCACCAAAAAAAACTTGATATTTGTCCTCATGTAGCATCAATTATCCATAATAAATGGAAATTTGAACCTAAAAAGAACAAATTGTATATCTTGTGTATGTAAAATATATAAAATATAGTAGCAAAAGCATTTATAATCTTGTATTTTGAAGAAAGAAGCAACATTTTTTAATGCTTATTTCAAAGGATTTTGGAGTTAAACTCCAAAGTCATAATAGTATTATTTGTATTGTAAGTCTACCAAATAGATATAAGCCACATGTTATCCAATGGTATAACATATTTGTCTAAAAATATTATTAAAACATAGAGAGATGTTGGGTGAAATGGAGCCCAAGAGGTCTCTTGAAAAGATAGGATGATGTACAAGCTATGGATGTATATTTGATGATGGATGGGGATTTGGACATATTGATTAATGTCACATCATGATTTGGATGATATTATTCTAAATTGCATGGTTGTACATGTCAAGTGATGATATATCACAAGGATGTAATGTAATGTAATGATAATGACACGTGATTTTATGGAAAGATATGGATAAATGGTAAAAATGGATGAAGAATGAATGTTGTCAAAGTAATTTTGTGTGCAAGGAATAACCTATTATTTGTTGTAGCACTAGTGTTATGCACCATGATATAATAGATCATGATAACAATGTGTCATGTATGTATGGACTAACACAAAAACAAAGAAGTTGCAAATAGCATAGTGATCCAAAAGACACATTGTCAAGGCACACCATCATATGAAGGATGAGAGCAACCATGACAATGTGATGAATGGGGCACTAGGACTATAAGCAACAAACACACACAAACCCATACAGATAAGCAATAAAAACATGCAAAAAATACAAGTTGGTATCCAATGACATGTTGAAGCCAAGGGTGTATAGGAAGAGGGGATGGATTTAGTTGGTTAGGATCCAAGGATTAGTAATAAGGAGTGGATTATATTGTTCCCTTGGTCAAACTAGGAGCTACAAATTATCTAAATGATGATGATGATATCATTGTTGATTACAAGAACAATGCAAGGATAATATTGTTAATGATGAGAATAACATGCAAAGAATGGGAATGATATACCTTAATGATGATAATTGAATTTATTTTATATTAAACACAACTTATAGCAAGCTAAGGAATAAAGATTATGGATGCTTTTGGAGGGATGCAAGATTTTGAGTAGGGTATGCTTGGATTTGAGTTATTGCACATGGATGAAGTGTTTTGGGGATCGTGCTATAGATTTGGAGTATGTTAGGATAAGTGTTTTCTTGTGGTTGTTGTCTTGATGGTGGAACCAATGACAAGGGATAATCCAAGCCAAGAGACAAGGATGAAGGTAGTTTTGGATATAATGGTTGATGGGTGGATAAGGTGGTGAGGCTATGGATTAATAGGAAGGATTTAAGGAGATTGTAATCTTTAATTGAAAAGCCTACCCAAGGTCTGCAAATCAATGAATGAATGAAAGAAAATATAGAAATTAGAAATGAGAAAAAAACAAAATTGCATTCTACTCCAGAGAATGCAAAGCTTACAATGTGTGCTTGAGAATTAAGATTACAAAGGGCATGCCTTGTGGTTATAGGCGAGGTGTGACTCAAGATGTAATAAGATTATGACAGAGTGTTATCATCTTGTCAAATGGTAACTTCGGGGTCATTAAAGTTTGACAACCTATCCTATATAAACTTAATAATCTAGTCTAAAGAGGACCTAAGTGGATAATTAGCTAGGAAATGAACTAGTTAGATAAAATTTACCTTTCCGCACCAACATCCCCCTTAAAGTGCAACTTAGGGAGAACTGAACAATGCAAAGATGGGTCATGGCTACTAGGCACGATGAGGGTACCCATATACATAATAACATCTCAACTAGAGAAGGAAAACCCAATGGGGAAAAAACTCCCTCAGCAGAGAGGTTGAATGAAACAAGTCTAGTGTAGCCCTCCCCCCAAAAAAAAAGAGATTTCCTACACCCCCAAGAGAGATCGAAGATGAACATACTTTCTTTTAGTGACGGGTTTGGTGAACATATTTGCAACATGATCTATTGTAGGACAGTAACATAAATCAATGAATTTATCCTGAATTAGCTCCTCAAGAAAATACATATAGATCTTGATGTGTTTGGTTCATTAATGATGGACTAGGTTCTTTGAGATCTAAATTTCACTATAGTTGTCACAATAGATTGTTAATGGCTTCTAAAAAGTGATTTCAAGTTCAATAAGGATATTCTGAAGCTAAATAGCCTCAGTGGCAACATTGACAACCCCCTAATACTCAACCTCAGTTGAAGAAAGAGCAATGGCATGTTGCTTCTTTCTCTTCCAACAAAGGGGATTGGAACCATAGTGAAATCTATAGCTAGATGTGGACTTGCAATCATCAAGATCACCAACCCAATCATAATCTGTGTATCCAAGTATGAACTTGTGCCTATTACATAGTGAATCCCGTACCTATGAGTGCCCTAGATATAGTGCAAGATGTGTTTGGAAAATTTCCAATGAAGCTCATAGGGTTCCATCATAATTGTGAAAGAATGCCAACTACAAAGGAAATGTTGGGGTGAGTATGAGTCAAGTAGATGAGGCTACCAACAAGTTGACGATACAAAGTGGCATCAACTAGTGGTGTGAAATATTTCACCTCAAGATTAACCCTAGATAAAAAAGGATTTGGTGTAGGATTATAATCAACCATATGAAAGTGAGACAAAAGATCAAGAGCATGCTTGGGTTGTGCAAGAGAGATCTTGGAAGAGGTCTGAGTGATCTTGATCCCGAGAAAGTAGTTCAAGAGACCCAAGTTAGTCATGGAAAATATGTCATGCAAAGAAGTCTTGACACTCACAATGATGGATGAAGTGCTCTCAGTGACAATCAAGTCATCAATATAGAGAGCCAAGAAAAAAAGAGCATCCTCTTGCCACAAGATGTAGACATTCAAATTTGAGTGGCATTTAGAGAACCCAATGGAGAAAAGAAAGGAGGCCATTTTTTCATACTAAACTCATGGAGTATATTTGAGGCCATAAAGAGACTTGCTTAGTTTGCAAACCAATGAAGAATCTTGAATGAATCCTTGTGGTTGCTCCATGTAAATTTATTCGTGTAGATCTTTGTGAAGAAATGCACTCTTCACATCCATCTAATGTACAACCCAACCATGATTTCAGAAAATAGCAAGTTGTAAGCAAATGGATTTTATTTTGGAGATGGGGGCAAAGGTCTCAATGTAGTCAATACATGGTACTTGAGAGAAACCTTTGACCACAAGTGCTTTATATTTGACGATTGAGCCATCCACTACAAATTTGGTTCAATAGATCCAATTACATTGAACCAATTTTATTTATTTTGTTCCACATTAAAGAGTTGTACTCTTCCTCCATTGCAAAATCCCACTCAACAACACTAGATGCTTCATGAAATGATTGTGGATTTGAATTTATGGCTATGTAGGAATGTGGAATGCCTTTATGTTGTGACCGAGTCCTTCGAGTATTTGAAGGATCTCCAACAAGAGCGGGCCTACAGACTCAAGTATTTAGCAATCCCAAGAGACATGGTAGGGGATGGTGGAGGAGATTTTGAATTCTAGGGAGAGGAAGATGAAATTTCATGATCAACTCGATGAGTAGAGGAAGCTTGAGGAAAATCCTCTAGGTCATGGTCATCTAAATCCACCATTGATGAAGGAAGAGTGAAGGATGATCTAGGAGAGCTTTCCTCAAAATGGACACTATGTTCAATGAAGAGCTCATGTGTTTCAAGATCCATTAGCTAATATCCTTTAACACCATTAGGGTAACCAACAAGGATACAAGGAAAACTCTAAGGTTCCAAGGCCTTGTGCTTCTCTGAAAGAATGTGTGCCCATCGCGAGGAGCCAAAAACTCTAAAGTGTCACACAACAAGTTTCGTTCCACACTAGGCTTCAAAGGGAGTGATGATCTTTAATGCCTTATGCAAAACTTTGTTTTGGATGTGAGCAACACAATTGATAGCTTCTTCCCAATATAGAGGTACAAGGGAGCATGAATGGATCATGTAGCTAGCCATCTCTTTTAGCGACCTATTTTTCCTTTCAGATACAACATTTTGTTGTGGTGTGTAGGTGAAAGTATGTTGGAGATCAATCCCTTCAAGAGTGCAAAATTGTTCACAGTGATGGATCACATATTCTTTACCATTATCTATGTGGAGATTGACACAATTTTTAGATTGTTTCTCAACATGAGCCTTAAACTCTTGAAATCTGTCAAATATTTCTCCTTTGTGTAAAAGAAAGTAGACCCATGTATATCTAGAATAGTCATCAATGAAGGTAAGAAAATAGTGAGCCTTACTAAAAGAAAATGATGGAAAAGGACCTACCAAGTCACTATGAACCAACTCAAGGACTTTTGAATCCCTTCAAGCCTTTCCTTTGTTAAACTTGTCTATAGGATGTTTCCCCAAGGCACAAACAAAAAAAACACCATAAAAAAATGATATGAGGAAGACCTATGACCGTATCTTATTTGTTGAGTTGCTAAAGATAGCAGTAGTTGAGATGGCCAAACCGCTCATGCCATAGTTTGCTCACGAAATCTGAATGGTGAGTAGTGCAGTGGAATGTGTATTAGGTACAAAGTGAGAGTAAACATATGAGACTCATGATCAACCTTACCAACTACAAAGAATGCATTATCTTCAATATTTTTTATACTAACATAATTTGGAGTGAATTCGACTTTTCTACCATTTTGAGTGATTTGGTAGACAAAGAGAAGGGTTTCTTATAGACAATAACATAGAGGACATCCTCAAATGTACCATTTACAACATCAACTAAACCTTTCCCAATTATATCCACTGGAGAATCATCCCTAATGAGAATGTGGGGTACAAAACAAGGCTCCAACAAAGAAGAATGTTCTTTAATAGAAACCATCTGATATAATGCACCCAATTCAAGAATCCATTACTGTGAAGAATTAACAATAGCAATAAGTGTAGTTGATTTCCCTTTACCTGACTTGGAAGGAGTAAAGGATTGTTGAGCAATAGAAGAAGGTAGATTAATGTTCATTTTTAGAAGATGTTTTAACTCACCGATTTTCTTATTGTGACAAGATTGTTCCTTCTGTCTAGTTTTCTTGTAGTAGCTACAATTTGTACTTAACATTTTTATCTATTGTGCCACTTTTATGATAATTTGTAAGTTTTTGTTTTATCTCATGTCCTCTATTGAGAATTTTGTTAATAATATTTGGTTGAAAAATAAGGTGACCTTGGCATTGTACTAAGGTCTCATCTTTTAGATTTTCCACTATTGTCTCAATAACTCTCCTACCATTGGTTTTTCCCATCAACCTAAGGCTAAAAACTCTTACACCATTGTAAAGGGGAGAAAAAGGTTAGCCTTGTGTTTTTCCCTTTACCAATTTCTAAGATACCATCTCCTTCAAAGAAACCTAAGTTATAATGGGGGATTGTGAAATCCCCAAATAATGATTTGAATCTTGGCCCCAACTCCCATCTTAGTATTGAAGGAAAGAGTGGAATTGGAAATAAAGGAAAAATTAAGTATAATGTGGCTACAAGAAGCCCTAAACCCTAGGACCCCAAGTAGCATATTGGTGATAATTTTGATGCTACTAGAAAGTATTCCCACATTGCTTCCCAAAATACTAATTTTTCCTCTACCCCATAGGTTAAGAGGTCAATTTTGTGGATTTGAGCGATGAAGATAATCAATTGTATGTGCTATCTAATTATGAGAAGATTTCCTTAGAGGGTGACGTTATTTTACGTAGTAGTAGACTATCCCCTATTAAGGAAAAAGTAAACCAATCAATGTAGTTAATGATAATGTTAGCAATGTGCTTGGAAAAATTGATAATAATCATTTTGTCTAGACTACTTACTACTTCGACCATAAATTGATTAAAGTTATGAAAAATGGTTTCTCTCAAAAGGAAGGTCTAGGATTTAGAAAGGTTGGTTACTAGTGTTCTCAAGTTAAGAGAATAGTGTGATGCAAGAAAAAGGGATCTAGGGTCTAAATCAAACCTTCCCCTATATCACAATGGACGAACAAACATGACCACAAACACCCATTTGGCTACTAACCACTGTGGAAGAGCCAAAATGGTGGATTAGGGTTTTGGTTATTTCTTTGGGGGATTGATTAATTGATTGATGATTGACTAAATTTGAAGATGCAAATGTGTACCTAGGTTAATTATCCAGCTACAATGAACTATTATGGTTTCAGAAAAGCATAGAACTAAAACACAAAAAATAAATTACAAAGCAATAGAGTGCAAGAAAAGAGGAACATGGGATAAAACTATGAGCTTGAGTTGGTTGGACAAGGGCACTTACACCCTAGACCTAAAAATGCATACCTCCAGAATCAAAATTTAGATCTCAATTGGCCACTATCTATATGTTCTTCCTTTCTGTACTTAGTGTCAGAACTTCATTTATTGCTGATTAGTTTCATTGTCCCTAATTTTTTGACATGTGAGGCTTGAATGCATGATTGCACAATTAAGTTTTTAATCCTTTTCCAAATTTTCTTCAGATCTGTCACCTGCAAACAAGAGAGGAAGGAAAGGTTTGTTCCATATAGGGGCTTACCTAAGTCAAACCCCATTTTGGTGTTTCCACCTCCACAATGACTATGATGATGCAAAAAAAGTGCCTACCCTAGGTTAGACAAAGGGAAATGGATAAATGAATGATAAGTTAACAAGTGGTGCAACTTACCACTCAAATATGCATTCCTTGATGGATTGAAGTAATTATACTCATCACCTTCAAGGAGAATTAGAAGCTTGATTTGAAGTTCTACAAGTGTTAGTTCTCACAAAACAAATGGACATGAAACTGTTGCAAGGTGTGACCCTTGGTCTTCCTTGCAGCACTAACACTTGGGTTTGTGACATGGTCTAACCACCTCATGTGGTTCTTAACCGAAGCTTGTATTGGGCATTGATAGGTCGATCTTTTGGTGCAACAACAAGTCCAACAGTTAGTATTAGAGCTGGTCACAAATTCAAACCTCGTGCTTGTGTTGGGGGGGGTTGTTGCAAGGTGTGACCCTTGGTCTTCCTTGTAGCACTAATGCTTGGGTTTGTGACATGGTCTAACCACCTCATGTGGTTCTTAACCAAAGCTTGCATCGGGCATTGACAGGTCGATCTTTTAGTGCAATGGCAAGTCCAACAGAAACATGAATAAACTCACATGAAAACTTGATGCATTGCTAACATGATACTTGACTGAAATAATGTTGCAATAATCTTGCTAATTTTTCTCTTGACAATTTTTTAGGATGCTCAATTATGATCTCAATTGCTTAGGATTCATTAATATTTCAAATGGTGAAAAAGACTTGTATTTATATGCATTTCTTTAATTTCTTGCAATATCAATTACCAACAACCAACAAGTGAATTCAAATTTCTAAATGTTAAAATACCAACAATAAAATATTTAAATTGGGGCCAAAATAGGATGGACAGGGGTGCTAGTACCATAGTCTAGACCTATTTTGGGGATTTTTATGTTGTTAAATAAAAATTAATTGCTATTCCTAATTTAACCCTATTTTCTAAATATAATCATAAAATAGGCAAATTAAAAGCACAAATAGGACCAAGTACATAGGGGGAGCTAAATCTAGTAAGAAATTGTCAAGGGTGACAATTTATGATGCTACAAATAGTACCTAAAGAACTTGACTTCTAGTATGAAGATAATAGAGGAGAAGATACCCAAAGCCCAAGTGAGAAACGATAAGAACATTGATGAACATGAGTACAACTATGACATCAAATTGCTCAAGGAGGATCTTTGTAAGCTCTCTAAGGAAAGGGAGGTAGCTTTCAACCTTTAGGGGCTATTCTATTCTCCATTTGAGTAGTTTGTATTTGCTACAATGGTGGTTGGGGTTGGTTGTGGTATGTTCTTGGTTTAATGTTGTTTATGTTTTTCCTTTTTGTTGTTTGTTTATATAATGAAATATTTTGGTGGTCTCCATTTTGGGGCCTATGTTGACTCTATTAGTTGGTTGTAAGCATGGGTATCTTTGTTTCCCCCCTTTATATAATAAAAAATAAATAGTTGATATCTTCTTCTTTCATTTAAATATTAAAAAAATGTTTTCTATATCTTATTAGCATTTATTATATGAGTGTGTTTAGGAATATTATCCTTCATTGGTTTTACAATATTTTCCTCTATTTCAAATTAAAATGTAAGTTGTTTATGTAAAATTCTTACTCAATGGTAAATTCGGTTCATTAGGTATATCTAGTTCATATTCTATATGTTGTTCATATTCACAATTTGATGGATTTTATGCATTTTGAATAGGTTGAACATTTTGTGTAACATCTAATTTTAAATTTTGAAACGCGTCTTCATTCATTTCTTCATTATTTATTGATTGATTAGAGTTTTAAGATTTTTTTAAATACCAATTTTTTTTTGACAGAGATGACATGCCTTCATCTCTAGACATTATTTTGAAAAACAACATTACAATGTCAAATCTCTATTTTAGACTTGCAAAATCTCTTGTTTAACATCTAAATAAATTAAGGTTTACATGTTTAATTAATTAATTTTAGTGGTGTCTTCATTTTTTACCAACACTTTTTTTTGCATATTTTTTGATCAATTTGTCCAAATTTGATAAATTTTATATTTTTACTTGCTTTGAAAAAGCTTTTATTTTTATTTTTTTCAAAATTTGGGGGGAGTGGGACACACAACTATTTTCAATTTATTTTTTAGCATGTGTCCACTTAGAAAATTTATACAAAATAAATTATTCATAAAAAAAAATAATGATAAAATACTTATACTAGTATGATCTTAGCCAACTTTGTATGAAATGGATTTGCAAAATAATAAACAAAACTCAAAAATGGAGGGAAACACACTTGACACTATGTTATATTTTTTGAATAGAAAACATAATTATTAGAGTAATCATGCATTAGCTAATAATTAATTAATCTTTAATTAATTAAATATTAGTCTAATTTATTATGATGCACTTAAGCTAAACTTAAGAGTTCTTTATTAAGTTAACTAAGTGTTTTTCTATGTTAACTGAAGTGATCTATTATTAGATCATTTTGTCTCATTGCATGAGATTTTGACACTTGTCATGATCTAATCCCTTTACTATTTAGGGTTGCTCCTATATAGCATTCAACCCTCATTGTATTATCATGCCTTTAATAGAACTCTCAATTTTTGAGGACTCTTGTTTTCCTTGAAGATTCTTGAGGTTCATTGTTGTAGCTTTTTCTTGTTGAGGAATATTGTATATATTGTTTGTAGATCTCTTGCATGGAAGGTGTTTTTGTTCATTGTTTGATCCTACGGCTCATGTTTTTCACAATTCTAACATGGTATTAGAGTGTGGATTCAATGAACCCCTTCTCAATTTATGAGCTTTTTTCATCAACAAGGGTTACAGACTTCAGATCTAGATTCTCCATTTCTGTTTTTGCAATTTTTGGAGGTGGGTAAATTTTAAGTGCATTTTGACATGAAAAGGACTTCACCATTGGATTCAAAGTTGTTGAGAAAGTCATATTTGTCTTTTGTTTGGTTTGATTTGGATTCCAAACATCAAATTTGCGAGGGTTTGAAGCAGTTGTTTTATGTGTTCTCAAAATTTGACCCTCCTAATCTTCACCATTTAAAAAAAATAGTTTAGAAACCAAATCCTTAGCCCTTATAGGTTTTTTTTTAACTATTAGAAATGAAGGTCATCAACTATAAAATAGAAATATAATTGCAACTATTAAATTGATTTAACTAGTGGAAAATCAAATGAGTGTTATAAGAAAATAAATGATCAACACAAAAAATATGGAAGGGAAGAAATAAACACATAACACAATGTTTACATGGAGAAACTATTTTTAAAAACTCCACCAAAAAAAGAGACAAAACTATTTATTATCTTCAAAAATAAAGATTACATACAATCTTTCTGTTTTTCCTTTTTATTCTTCAATACTTCAACACTTATATAAATATAATTTTTTTACTTATAGAATACACATAGATGAATAAGTTTATGAAGAATCAAGAAATGAATTTCAAGCTTGTGGAAAGGCTAAGTGCTAAGAATCTTAGGATTAGGGTCACTTTTTAATATATATATTTCAATGTTTATCTAAGCTAACTAAATTTATTACTTGTAGAATATGCATAGATGAATAAGTTTATTAAGAATCAAGAAATGAATTCCAAGCTTGTTGAAAGGCTAAGTGTTAAGAATCTTAGGATTAGGGTCACTTTTTAATATATATATTTCAATGTTTATCTAGGCTAACTAAATTTATTACTTGTAGAATATGCATAGATGAATAAGTTTATGAAGAATCAAGAAATGAATTTCAAGCTTGTGGAAAGGCTAAGTGCTAAGAATCTTAGAATTAGGGTCACCTTTTAATATATATTTCAATGTTATCTAAGCTAACTAAATTTATTACTTGTAGAATATGCATATATGAGTAAGTTTATGGAAAATCAAGAAATGAATTTCAAGCTTGTGGAAAGGCTAAGTGCTAAGAATCTTAGGATTAGGGCCACCTTTTAATATATATTTCAATGTTATTTAAGGTAACTAAATTTATTACTTGTAGAATACACATAGATGAATAAGTTTATGAAGAATCAAGAAATGAATTTCAAGCTTGTGGAAAGGCCAAGTGCTAAGAATATTAGGATTAGGGTCACCTTTTAATATATATTTCAATGTTATCTAAGCTAACTAAATTTATTACTTGTAGAATCCACATAGATAAATAAGTTTATGAAGAATCAAGAAATGAATTTCAAGTTTGTGGAAAGGCTAAGTGCTAAGAATCTTAGGATTAGGGTCACCTTTTAATATATATTTCAATGTTATCTAAGGTAACTAAATTTATTACTTGTAAAATACACAGATGAATAAGTTTATGAAGAATCAAGAAATGAATTTCAAGCTTGTGGAAAGGCTAAGTGCTAAGAATCTTAGGATTAGGGTCACCTTTTAATATATATTTCAATGTTATCTAAGGTAACTAAATTTATTACTTGTAGAATACACATAGATGAATTAGTTTATGAAGAATCAAGAAATGAATTTTAAGCTTGTGGAAAGGCTAAGTGCTAAGAATCTTAAGATTAGAGTCACTTTTTAGTATATATTTAAATGCCATCTAAATAAATGAATACGTTTATGAAGAATAAGAAATAAATTTCAAGTTTGTGAAAAGAGTAAGTACTAAGAATCTTAAGATTAGAATCGCCTTTTAATATATATTTCAATATTATTTAAACTAACTATTTTATTTAAATAAAATATAATATTGAATGCATAGATATTTATTGTAGGATATTTTCATCTACCTAATTCTTAAGTTTCCATTCACATGCAAGTGTGAATTCTTATCCATTAAGGCACACTTTCTATATAATAAACTTCAACATTGAAAGACTCAAAAGCCCCTAGATGGTATATTAACCTCGATCCCAGCCGCAGATTTTGCGTGGTTTTCATGCAACAAACTATTAAAATCTGATACAGCAACGTCAAAAGTAAAACCACCGTCTTTAGCTACCATTCTGCCAGTGTTTTCTAAGCGGTAGTTTTGACTTGACTGTGCGTTGCAGGCACTCGCTTAGCATCTAAGAAACTTAACATATACGTTACTCCACTTCCTTCCTATATATGTACATACACAATAAGTATCCATCCAATTCGACTTGTCTGCACTTCGTCTCTCCCAGTTGAATTGAATTGAATTGAAGAGTAATCAAGCAAGAGAAGTGAGCAATACCAATATCAACGATGCCTCCACATCCTGAAGGCGGCGGCGGTGGCCCTGGAGACGGACCAGGTGGCGGTGGTCCTCCTCCAGGTCCTGGATTCTTTGGATTTGTTACTGGCCTTGTTGCTAATGGCCTTCATTTCGTTTTCAGAAGGCCACCACCTCCACCACCACCAGGGCCACCACCTGGCCCTCCTGGTCCTCCTGGTCCCCCTGGCCCCCCTCATCACTAGAATGGATCATCCACTCTGTATTACAGGCCCATCTGGTTTTACTTCATAGGGCCATTGAAGACTATGTTTTAATTATGTGAAGGTATGATCATGTATATATCATGGGTGTTTTAGTAGTTTGAAGACTGGTTAGTTAGTCGCTTGTGTATTGCAGTCTCTGAGAAGTTATGGCTTCTCAAACTTATGTTTTTCATACAAGGAATAAAGTTTTAATTGTGAAATGATATGTTGTTGTTGGAATTTTACATTGGGGACTTCAAGACTGTGGAATTGTGGACATGGGATGATGTGAAGTCTTTCAAGTGCTTGTGTGGAATTTAGGACACTGCTGTTGATGGTGAATAAGTGGATTCATTATAATTGAGATTCTATGGCATAGAAGACAAGTAATCCCACTTTGTAAATGATTTCTAAGTCTTCTCCAGAAAGGGGCCTTGTTTGTAATCTCTGCAGTTTTTTAATTTTTATTTTGGTATACTTTGTGTGCTGCCACTGTTGTTCACAGAGCTTGATTGAACTATCCCAACATACAACCCCCAAGCCATTTCTTATTATCCATCCTCCATTTGAAGGTTCGGGGTTGGTTGTCTAGTGAGACCCCATCAAAAGTGAGTTTCAGTATACTTTTGATGGGATCAATTGTATAAGTATAAGTAATCTAAGTAAATAATTAGTTTATATATTAGAGTTTGGATAGATAATTATAATAAAAGTATACAAATTAAATATGAGAATAGATGTACATTTATTTCTAGAATTGATGATGGAGATTTTGTTACTAGTTTTGTGTTGGATCAATTTATCATTGTTAAAAAATAAATCTTTATATTTAATGTGCTTCTTCAATTTTGTATTGTCTTGAAAATTGATATAGATCAATCCTATGTCATATAAGATCTAACCATCATCTTTGAATTTTGCATGACTAATATGACTAGCAATCACAACTTGGTGTGCAATGGGTACGCCGAAGAGGTGTGGAAGGTTAATTATAAAAAAATGGCCCATTTTTTGGATACATTTGTGTAATACATGATATCTAATGGTAGATCATTTAACAATTATTCATTCATTAACATATCTAAGATAATAATTTGGCATGTTTGGATAATCTTGTTGTCATGGTTTAGCTGATTTTCAATCATGTCTTTCCCAATAATAATGGCTTAGCTACATACCTGTACATGCAGCCGTGCACCCATATCACTTCCAAAAATCACAGAGATGTCGATACTCACATAGTGGCATCACATTACAAGTATATCTTAATATAAATCAATATAGGGATTTAGTCCAATACCCCTAAACTCAAAGAGTGAATAATATCATAAATAATGTTAAAATGTATACACATGCTATGGAAGAAACTGTAGAAAATAATCAATGAAACTCCAAAATTTTTAAATCTCCAAAACTAACAGTCATGATTTCTAATTGAATAATAATCATATTATAAAGAATACATTAAGGGGAAATATCCAACTTTTGAGCAAAATTGCCAAATAAAAAGTATTTGAAACAAAACTAAATAGAAAATAAAACATAATTTTTTGTTGGTTCTAAAACAAAAAAGAGATTTCTACATCAGAATTTTATAATGTAACAACATATAATACTATGTATTAGGCTTTTGTAGAACATACCTATATCTACGCATGCGACGAAATAATGGATCCTGCTAAGAAAACTTATATGTCAAACAAATTCCATTCCAGAATTAGAATGCAACTACATTAGGACTGTATTGAAAACAACACACTTATACCAAAGGTCTACATGAAATGATATGGCCCTGCTCCCATATGTAAAAAACCAAGGAAATATGATCCCTTTGGCTGTCAAGTATACCACAACTACTATGGAAACAATATTGCAGAGGTAGAAGCAACATAGATAAATAAAATAAAATATCAATATTTTCTTTCTCTAATCTTAAAAATTGAAAAAATGGCTCAACATCTAATTCAAATCAAAGATAGAATTAAGGCAACCAATTGAATTTCCAATGAAGGAAAGGCAATCAATACTCCAAAAGTGAAGAGGAAGGTTAAGAGGCCTTATAGCATCACACATGCTCTCCATCTGGGAACTTCCCGCATCATTCTTGGCCTTCACATGTAACATCACATCAATACCTAGAAAGCTTTTGGCGGGTTTTTTTAACACTTCAAGAAAAGTAGCCATTTTTTGGTTGCATAGAAAGTGTATTTGGTTGCCCATGATCAAACATTACGGTCTTGGGAAACTTGTACCCTAAAAGCCATATATTCAATGCCGATGACTTCAAATAACGCAATCTTTAGACAACAGAGGGGAAGAAACCATTATTGCCTCATAGGCACCCTAGAAGCTCCACTTGTGCTCTTTCCAATGGTCGTACAAAATTCATAATATTTTAGTGATGCTTTCTACGCTTATTTTGTAGCCGTTGCCAAAAGATTTTGAGGGTTTTGAGCCCCCATTTGCAACTTTTGCCATTTCTACATAGCTTCAAACCTTGATGCACAATACAATATGAATCTAGGGTTTGCAAATTTCAAAAGAAAGTATTTAGAAAACCATATAAACCTAGGGTTTGCAGAGTTTAATATGGAAAAAAAAGAATTAAAAAAATGATTTAATTGAATAACTTAATGATTAGCAGTGAGCTAATTCCAATCCTATAAGGGTTTGCTATTTTTCTTCTTTTTCAAAGATCTCTAAGTGTTTACACAAATTTCCAAGAAACTTTTGTGATGTTAAAACCAAGTGAATGCTCCCTCTCATTCTTTCAAGATTCTATGATACATTGGTTTGTATTTTATTCTCAAGAATCAAGGCCTCACTCTAGACACCCACTTGCAGATATTTACACCGACACCAAGGAATTGGAAGTGATTGTAACATAACTGTACAATATTTATTAATGCCAACCCATTTCATAGTAAATACGAGCTAACAACACTGGCATAGAATGTAACTTGCATACAATACAACCACAAACTGCTATAGTATATACTAGCAAGGAAGAGTTTGGAGGAGTGGAAAGAAATAAAAAGGGGTGAAAACGAACGAAAAATGGAAAAAAATGATGAATAGTTAAGATTCATTTCATCTACTTGCATGCCCTATCTGCCAGTCTGCACCGTCCATAGACAAAACGAATTTGGAAAAGCTCAACAAGGGAATGCCTTCGGCGTAAAAAGGGTTCTTTCTCTTGGTACATCAAATTAATAGTGATAAGAAAGATCAACAATAACATTGATAGACGTGCAAATGGTCTATGTGATAATAGTGCATATTTGATCCCTTTATTGCTTTCAAGAATTGAAGTGTGCTTTGCTAATTCTTCTAATCAATTCATCTTGTATTCCTTTATTCCCTCATCCAAATATTTAAGCGAATAATTAATATATTTAAATACCATGAAATAGAAACATGTCACATGAAATGTATATTAGGTTAGTTAATGATATTTATTAGAAAGTATGTGGGAACATTGAAATTTGAATTTGATGTCATGCATTTTGTGCATTATTTGCACACTCTATAAGGTTGACTAGGTCAATTTTGCATCCCACAAAAATGATCTAAGAGAATAAAGTGGTGATCATGAGGTAGGAGTGAATGCATAGAATTGAGTGCAAATGAGGTTGAATAGGAATTAAGTTGTGAGACAACTCTAATATAAGAGTATGTCACTTGTTGTTATGTTACCATTTTAATCTACACTTCCATCAACATGAGCACAAAACTAATGGAAAATAACATGGGTGTCTTAATTTTACTTGATCAAAATTTCCCTTGCTTTGATGTGTATAAATATAAAATGAATAACATTTCAAAGTATATGGACATTCTTAGTCAACATGAAAGTAAATATTCTTGAGCATTCATAAAGGACACAAGTCTTCCAAGAATAATATAATGATGAACTTGTTGTATTCTTCTTTTAAGGAGTACTCCATCAAAACCTATAAAACAAAAAAAGTGTGACATCTATTAGTGTAGGTTTTTATTTCTTTTATTTAGTTTATCAGGTATTTTCTTACACTTACTTTTGCTTCTTAGGTAGGCTTCATTAGACTTAATAATGGTAGAGTAGATTTTTAAAAGGTTAAATATTTTTACAATAAGCATCTAAATATTATGATTTTTTCTAAGAGCCTAACAATCACAAAGTATTATTTTATTTAATAAAATATATGAAATATACAAAATTGTGAAAATGAATATAAAATACTTATGTTAAATAAATAAATACAATTAACTAGTATAGATATATTAAATACATCTTTTTAAAAAATGTTGAGAGATATCAATTTTGAATTATATATTTACTTAAGAGTTGTTTTATTTTACTTTAGAACTATTTAAGAATTATATTATTTTTTCTTTGATTTATTTTACTTTACAAATTTTATTTAAGAACTATTTTATTTTATTTATATGTTGACTTTAATTTTTTTGGAAGAACTATGTTTTTGAAATAAAAAGCAGCATAACAAGGGTGTTGACCCATAAGTACAAGGCACAAAGGCCATCCATCAACAACATATTAACAACACAATGACAGCAGAGAGAAAGCCATCACCCACAACACATCGTCAAAAAACAAAAAGTAACAGCAAAAGTAGGTTAACAAAGTTCATCAAGTAAGCCAGAAACCAGCCAACTAAGTCCAAAGACCACCAGGGGTCCACCAAGTTTAAGGAGAAAAACAAACAACAAGACATAGAAATAAACAAGAACAAACAGGCCCAGCGGCCTAATTCTTTTCCTTCCTGCCAGGTATATCATGTGTAGCCATTGCCCAATCCGTCGTGAGGAACTCGAGCAACTCCTTGAAATCAGCATCATCTTCAGCACCATCTGCGGACTTTTCCTTCTGCAGCAAGCAAAGACTGGTGGCCGACCTGTGCATGAGTCTCAAGGCAAATTGGGACACTTCCTGGACCTTCTTTTCCAACCTCTCCAATCTTCCCTTTAGCATACCAACTTCTTCCCAAGCCAAATCTTTTTCCTTGTGGTCTTCTTACAAGGGGGCTTTTTTACTTTAAAAAATATCATTCATTATTTAAATTATTTTATGTTATTTTTTAGTTCGGAAAGTATATATATATATATATATATGCTACTTTTAAAAGTATAAACTTTTGTTATAATTATATATTTAAAAAATAGGTAATTTTGGTTTTTGTTGACATAGAACACCTCTTGATCTTAATAATAATTTATATGTAAATGATTGTCAAATTTAAGATAAAATGTAATATTTCTCATTAGCACACTCAGTCCATTACACTCCACCCCTTGCTACCACTATCTAGTTACACATCTTGGTGTGATTACTAAATAATTAATTTGGATAGATAATTATAATAAAAGTATAGATATTAAATATGCAAATAGGTGCATTTAATTCTAGAAACAATGACGAAGATATTGCTATTGGTTAATAGTGTCATAAAATTGCACCCCATGGCAAGTTCACACTTCTACATCTAGCTCGTTATATTTATGACAAAAACCTATAAATTGGAATTTCACGATTCCAACTTCATAGGTGACAATGATGAAGCACTAATAGCTTGAATATTCTACTTGTGTAAAGTTTTGAGTAGGACACTAGCATGATGCACACACATCCACGTGATGCACTAACGTCCTCAAGCTTCCCGAGATTAAAATAAGAATTTTTTGTGTCCTTTGCTTATGACACGTGTCATTGTGGCAAAAACATGGATGTAACAACTCCTCTCGCCCATGCAATCTCACAAAATCCACTTTTCTCTCACATTCTCATTCATTCTCACACTCTCCCATTCATTCTTATGTTCTCTCATTCCTTATTACTCACTCTCTCATTCTAATCTTTCTTCTTCATTCTCTCTTGTTCTCTCTTGCTCTCTATAGCAAAGCTTTATCGGATTTCTTCCTCAAGCAATAGTCAAGGCTCTCTTATATGCAATCTTATCATACCTATCAAGCTAAGAGGGTAGCCACAAGCTATTGGTATTGCTCTCTTATCTTTTTATCTTGTCTATTTAATGCTATCTATTTGATCTCATCTATTTTATTCATAATAGGGGTTTTCCTCCTTTATGGGGTTTATTTCTATTACACATCTTTATAATAATGATAGGGGTTGTCCTCCCTGACAGGGCTTGTTTCTATCACATGCCTTTATATTTTATGCATTTTTATCTATATCTATTTGGATGTACATGTACGGAGGTGGAAACACCAAAACAGGGGTTTGATTGAGGCAAGCCCCAAAATAGTCCCAACATTTTCTCTCTCTATTATGTGTGCCGATGTATGGATTTGATAAGCTAGGCATTACATATTTAAGGGTTTTATTATTTGTCTTATTAGAGACAACAACACAAGTTGTAGACATCCTTATAGTGTGTTGTCGTTTGTGGTTGAGACTTAATCCTCTCGGGGGTGAAATCTATGAGTTATGTAGTTTCTATATTGTATACTATAAATTTCAATTTTGTCACATGTTTCTATTATTAAGCAATTTTATCATTCTTTTTCTTGATAGTTTAACATTTATTTGATTGAGTTGTGCAAATATTCTTCATCTCGTTCACCTAAGCTTTGATCCCTAAGGTAATCGAGGGCTATTTTCTCCTTAAGACCCTGTCGTCTTGAGGGTAGCGAATGCCCTCCTTTACATTTTGGTGAACCCGATGTGAATGAAATCCTGTCAGATATTTTCCTTCAAAATTTTAATACTTTTGATAATGTTTTCTCTAAACAAGATTTTGATATGTTGGATGATTTTTACATCCCCGAACCAACTACCTCCACATTGGAAGAAAGATCAAGTGAGGAGATAGTTATAATAAATAGGTGAGGGATCCATGTGAAGGAAGAAAAGAGACCATCAAAAATTAATGAGGAATGGTGTAGGGAAGGGTCAAAAGGATGCTCACACATTTATTGAGGAATGGCATTCCTTCCCTTGGCCATTCATATTGGCAGGTCATGTAAAAAAAAGGGCATTTTTGGTAGCCTTTAAACCCCATGACCTCATAAACTAGGGAGTCACGATTCATTTTGGAGGAAGACAATTGCATAGTAAGGTGAGAATTTGGGGCGTAGAGAACATAGATAGAATAGAATGTGTGAGAGAAAAAATGCATAGAGAGAAAGATGTTGACTCAAGAAAATGAAAAGGATGGGCTTTAGTAGGGAAGTAAAAGAGAAATGTGAGTAGCAGCGGAGGTCAACAAAATAAAATGTAGAGAATGGAGAAATTCACGGAGGAAGAGAGAGTATGGATGAACATGAGGCTGCATAGTAGAGGTGAAAGCAACATGGGCTCCAACTAACACAAATGGACTCCAATCTCTATCAGACTTGGTAAATGATTTCAACATGCTTAGATTCATCCCAAAAACTCATTCCAACAATCCAAAGACCAAACAACAATGATTTAAGGCCAACTCGCCTATGCTAGCCTCTAACCTAGTAGCATATCCAAGTGGGACAATAGTTATAAATTTTGATACAAGACCCATATCAGGATTGTAAAAACATTTTTAGATACTCATTTTCATGTTTTATAACATATCCAAAAATTAGTGTAGGTTCCTTTGGATCAAACCCTTCAAAAATGGACTCCTCTAATTGTGCACCTAGGCCAATTAGGCCCATTTTACAAAGGGTCACCCAACAAATGACCTTACTGAACACAAAAATCAACACCAATAGCTTAGGTATGTTCCCAAATGAAAAATTACACAATCTTAGCAAATTTTATCTAGTACAAAACCATCAAAAGCTCAAAATTCAATTTTTGTGCCAAAAAGGCTTGCAACCAATGAGGGTTTATTGAAAATATGCATTCCAGACCTCTAAGCACCTATTTTTTGCTTCAAACATCTTGAATTGGGTCTACACATGCTTATAAATCCATTTTCCAACCTTTAACAATAGTATTTTATCAAACCCTAGCTTTAAACCACCATTTTCATGCAAAATTCACACAAAATCACTTTTTCCCAACCTAGGGCCTCCTTGAAACCTTATCAAACATTAACATACACCCCTGCAACTTTTTAATCTCAAATAAAATGTTAAAACAGACCTCCAAACTGAAAATCATGAGTTTTTACTAGTTAGAAATGAAGAAATACATTTTTTAATGCTTGATGCCCCTGATAAATCAGAACTCAACTATTTTTACCAAAATTGCAATAAATTTTGCATATCTTAATGAAACTAAGTCAAACTAATTGTATTAGAAATTATATTCCAATATATTTCACCTCCAATCAAATAGAAGTGTGTTTCTAGGTTGTACATGTCCGTACAAGGACCTGCAACAAAGATAATTGTTGGGAAATGCACACAAATAGTCTCAAATTGTATTCCATTCAACTTCAAAACACCACTTCTGCCTCTACAACGATGAAAATGACCTATTTAAGGTCTTATAAACTTCCTAAAACTCTCAAACTTCCACAAATAAATCTTAAACAACTCATGACTCTTAAACTTCCCATTTTTCCCTTTTTGACATTTTGATAATTTGACAATATTACATGGTTTTCACTTTATCCCTCTTAATACCCAAAATTACATTGAGTGTGGTCTTTCATGACCTTACAAACTCAAAAAAGTGATCATTACATGAAATGACCTTACATAGTCCTTTACAAGCACTCTTACATATTTTGCATTTTTTGGCTAATATGACAAAAACTGACAAATTGATATCAATGTTCCCTACTACTTATCAAAATACTCTTAAACTAAACCAAATACATTAAGATGGTCTTGAAATACCTTATTCCATGACCTCTAACACTCCTAACTCAACTATGTACCAATAGGCCTCATGAAGGCTTGAATGCAACAAGGTTCTCCTGCACCATTCTCCCCTTGAAGGAAAAAATCAAGTCACTTGAGGGAGCAAAGAGTAAAGGACCTACAAATAGAAATGAATCTTCACTATCACCAGCAATCACAAAAATTTGTATCTTCATCTTAACCCATGGTTTTGTGTTCCTTCAAATTACAACAAGAAGAAGGTATCTTCTTTCCATCTTCCCATCATGTACATGTTCAAACTCATCCACAATCCCTACACCTTGATTTTCCTACAACCATAATGTCTCTATTTATGCTACCTCTTCATGAACATAAGATTCCATGTGGAGAAAATTGAATAAGCCATTAATCCCTTATGAAATAATGAATTAAACATTTCATTCTCATACCTCAGTAGCAAATCCATTCTACCATTGTCCTCTTCTTTATCAAATTTAGACATCACTCCATCATCTTCTTCTACCTTTACCATTGAATCTTCTTCTACATTTTTTGTCTTCATGTCTTCAAGGCCTTCAAACTCTAAATGCTCTTCTTTTTCTACTTGTTTAAACTCTTCATCATCAACAATAACTGTTGCAACTTGTTTGCTTTGTTCTGCCTTCAACATAGTCTTCATCTTCTTAGCTTGCTTTCTCTCTTGTCTTCTCTTCATCATAATCTTCTCAATAGGCCATGTGACCCATTTCTTGATCTTCAAGTGCCAACTTGTGACTCTTTTGAGCAATTGATCTATCCTTTGCTTTAATTCTTCAATCTCCTTTTGCCTCATCTCTTCCTCTTTTCCCTTCCTTTCTTTTTCTTCTTGCTTCTTTTTCCTCTCTTCCTCTTCCTACAAATGTCTTCCCAATCTTCTCACCAAATCCATCTTAACACTCAGCCTCACCTAGGTCTGTCCACTCACCTAGTCTCTTGGACTTTCTCACTGCACCAACCTACAAGAAACCACACACACAACCCACAAACAAATTTCCCAGAGCATCTAACCTAGATCTGATACCAAAATTGATGCAAAGTAAGGAGGGTTCACACCATCAACTTTCTATATTCTTGGCAATAATCAAGTACACAACTGAAATTCTTCATTCTTGAGGCAATCTCAATCCATTAACCTTGAGCAACATGGGCTCCAACTTACACAAATGGACTCCAATCTCTATCAGAATTGGTAAATGATTTCAACATGCTTAGATTCATCCCAAAAATGTATTCCAACCATCCAAAGACCAGACAACAATGACTTAAGGCCAACTCACCTATGCTAGCCTCTAACCTAGTAGCATATCCAAGTGGGACAACAGTTATAACTTTTGATACAAGACTCATATCAGGATTGTAAAAAAAATTTTAGATACTCATTTTCATTTTTTATAACATATCCAAAAATCAGTGTAGGTTCCTTTGGATCGAACCCTTCAAAAATGGACTCCTCTGATTGTGCACCTAGGCCAATTAGGCCTATTTTACAAAGGGTCACCCAATAAATGACCTTCCTGAACCCAAAACTCAACACCAATAGCTTAGGTATGTTCCCAAATGACAAATTACACAATCTTAGCAAATTTTATCAAGTACAAAGCCATCAAAAGCTCAAAATTCATTTTTTTGTGCCAAAAAGGCTTGCAACCAATGAGGGTTCATTGAAAATGTACATTCCAGACCTCTAAGCAACTTTTTTTCTTTTCTCAAAACACCTTTAATTGGGTCTACAAATGCTTATAAATCCATTTTCCAACCTTTAACAACTATATTTTATCAATCCCTAGCTTTAAACCACCATTTTCATGCAAAATTCACACAAAATCACTCTTTCCCAGCCTAGGGCCTCCTTGAAACTTTATCAAACATTAACATACACCCCTGCAACTTTGGAATCTCAAATAAAATGTTAAAACATACTTCCAAACCATAAATCATGAGTTTTTACTAGTTAGAAATGAAGAAATGCATTTTTTATGCTTGTTGCCCCTGCTAAATCAAAATTCAACTATTTTTACCAAAATTGCAATAACTTTTGCATATCTTAATGAAAATAAGTCAAACCAATTGCATTGGAAATTATATTCCAATATATTTCACCTCCAATCAAATAGAAGTGTGTTTCTGAGCCATACATGGCCGTACAAGGACCTGCAACAGAGACAATTATTGGAAAATGCACAGAAATAGTCTCAAATTGTATTCCATTCAACTTCAAATCACCAATTCTGCCTCTAAAATGATTAAAATGACCTGTTTAAGGTATTATAAACTTCCTACAACTCTCAAACTTCCACAACTAACTCTTAAACAACTCATGACTCTTAAACTTCCCATTTTTCCCTTTTTGTCATTTTGATAATTTGACAATATTACATGATTTTCAATTTATCCCTCTTAATACCCAAAATTACATTGAGTGTGGTCTTGCATGACCTTACAAACTCAAACAAGTGATCATTACATGAAATTACCTTACATAGTCCTTTACAAGCACTCTTACATCTTTTGCATTTTTTGGCTAATATGACAAAAACTAACAAATTGATATCAATAACCCTACTACTTATCAAAATACTCTTAAACTAAACCAAATACATTAAGATGGTCTTGAAAGACCTTATTTAATTACCTCTAAAACTCCTAACTCAATTATGTACCAATAGGCCTCATGGAGGCTTTAATGCAACAAGGTGCTTCTGCACCACAATGGAACATAGAAATGGGTTTATTGAAGAGGATGTAGAAACCTTCAGGAAAATGCAATCGGCTAGTAAAGAGCTGATTTCCACAAGCTTGAAATCATCCTTCTTGCCTACAATGAGATGTGAAGCTACAAATAGTTTTGGGTATAGTTTGGAGAGGCACAAAATGGACTTGTTAAGGAGGCTTTTGAAACATTCAATCAAACACAACTAGAAGACTATGCACAACTACCGAGGCATAAAGGTTGGAGGAATTATGGATGCCCATATTTGAAAGAAAATGTGAGGGATAAAGGAAACATAACATATTTTAGCAACTACACCAGACATTCTTTACCGTTGTCTTAGAGCTAAGTACATTCTCTCCCCCACATTACTTTCCTAAAATTAGTGGTTAATCTTGAAGCAGCCACTCCCACAGTTGGAAAATAATTGCTAGTGTATTGTCATCTCCCATTCTTGAGACTTTTCTTAAATAGTTCATGTGACATATGCCTGCCTTCATTTTCCTTAAGAAAATTTGTTATATAGTCCACATTCTTGTGCATGGCTATTCATTTTATATTATGCATGCCTAGGAAGTTGTTGCAGTTGGAAGAGAGGTTAAAATGTGTCTCCCTCTACACAAACTTAGGGTAAAATTTATGCAAAACTAGGAAAGCCTAGAGACAAGACCTATGAAATGTTTGACAAAATGGCTAATGTAATGTGGCTTTAGGAAATTCCCTGTTGATTACGTTCAAATTGGAGATTGGAAAGAGGGCATGGATTCCCATAAAAGCATAATTGGAACATATTTTTAGATGTACTTGTGAATGCCACCTTGTATCAACATAGCCTTAACAAAACTTATGCACACAATTTAATAAAGAATCTAAGCACAAACTCTCTTGTTCATATGTTTAGAAGGTTATGCATTTTCGTATAGCTTTTGAAGCATGGATTTGGAATCATCTAATGTCATAATTTAAAATGACTAAATAAAAGTGATTTATGCTTATTTGTGGAAGGTGGGATAATTATAAATTAAATATTACTTTTTAATGGTCTTAAGTGAAATTAACATTCTTTATAAGTAATTGGGAATCAAGCCTAGGGTTAACCAATATTAGTATGGTGCTCAAGAACTTGAAAGCTAGGATTATGATAATTTCATAAGCTAGAAAATTTACTATAATCAAGGGTTAAATTATTCAAATATCCAAGCGATTGGAATTTTGAGTAGACATTACTTGTTCATTACATTTATGTGTTAAGACTTTAACAAAACCAAGGTGGCAAGATTCCTAGATCAAATCTTTAGTTGCAAGATAACATTATAATATGAACCATGTTAATATGAGTCATGACACTTGGTTGCATAATACTGAAATTAACCTGGTGACTTCGTTTAGTGGCACTATGACCATACCTTATTAAACATATCCTTAATATTAAAAAACGGTAATTTTGATAATCCATTGATACCCTAGGTAAATGTTTTATATGATAGTATGATATTTATCAATCTCTTAGATACAAGAGCCTTGATATTGAAATTATTATTCTTATACTTATAATGAATCACAATATAAATTGTATAATAAATGGAAGGCATCTGTCATAAATTTGACAATGTGGTTGAGATGGAGTTATATGATATAAATCATATGTAGCATCTCTTGGTACCTTACTAATGACCATTAAGGTCAGGTTTAGACTGACTAATAAGTATACATAAACTATCTAGTATGTTAAATAAACTAACATTAGAATATGGGGTTACACCATAAGGTAAAGGAATTTAGAAGATCAAGAATATAATTTATAATATTATTTAGGGGATTATGCTTTCATATAAATGACTAATGGATATAGTGTTTCCAACTTTCTTGAGAAGGATTTGGATAATAATTATAACTCAAAACAAGCTTATAAATACTCTTGGGCATCCTTATGAGATATCTATTGACCCCTTGATTATAAGAGCATCATTATTGAACTTATTATATAAGTTTTAAATGGAAATGATTTCTTATGGGTTTGTGTGAACCAAGGTGATTTGGTATTAAGTAATAAGCCTAGTTGGGATAGGTCAATGAGATGAAAATATAAGTGAATCAGGATGTTCAAACAAGATTATAAATAAAATGGGTGGAGTTTGATCCAAGTCCTCGATATACTTAAGGGGAAGTGAAACCTTGGGTTGTGGGAACCTATGCATAGGTATCCTTGAGAGGCTTGTAAGGAGAACTATGTGTGACTTTGATCCATTTGGAAGCAGAAATGTGTGGTTCTTGGGTGAAGGATGCCTCTGTGACCTCAAGTCCATAAGGGGGAGGGTCTAGGGGGGATAACTCCAAGATGTAGGGATTGCTCATGCATGGTTTGACCTTTCCTCTTTTGTAAGCTTCAGTTTGAGGCTAAAGTGGGTATTGAATGGGTAATGATCAAGTTAAAGGAAATTAATAACTAATATATTTAATACATAATAGGCTTCTATTAAACAGAATGAAGTAAGGGATTTAACTATCTTATAATAGGTATTTGATTATATGTATATATGGGTAAAGTCCATCTCGTGTTGGTTCCATGTATCTCTTATGTGTTTGTGTAATTCAACTCCATATCTAGAGGTCTTTATGTATAGGCATGTGTATCTGTTGATTGTGATTGTGATTCATGTTATGTATGACCTGCCCAAGAGTGAACCTCTAGGATATTTGAGTAGTGACAGGCAGTCATTGGACCATGCCAATGACCGATTTCTGGGCTACTACTAGGGATTAGTCAGCATTCACCTAGTTCATAGAGGTGAAGGTAGCAGGCTACTCTGGTTATGATTAAGATATGATAACAGTTGCATGGGTAGGGACCCATCCGTGCCGGTAACGATAATCCAGGGCTAACCATTATATTGAGGGGGTTCACTGGCTATCATTGAGGGCACAAAAGTGACCGAGGCCAGTGTTACTCAGGATTATGAAGAAGATAGCTAACAATACCACTAAGTTCACAAGGAGGTATATGTCAGGATCTACTTCTTCCTTGGTAGACAGACTTGTCGTTGGTGGCCTATAGGAAATTGAAGTCAGAATCCCTTGGGTTTGGTAGGTTCACTACTTGGGGAAACCCTTGGGATGGTGGACGAACCTGGGATGTAGTATGGGATACATCGAATCCCCTTCCCAGTTGTCAGATTGTATACCTAGTCTTGTGGGGTTGAGGAAGGACCCACAATGTAGTATTGGATGCATCAAATCCTCTTCCCATTTGTCCAATGGTGCAAAATATTGAAGGAAAGGATAGGACCCATAGTGTAGTGTGTAATGCACCGATATTCTTTCTATCTGGGATGCATTAGGGACATGTGTTAGCCATTGTGATGTGTTAGTCAACCATTGTTATTATGTTATGTGATGTATGGTGGATCTTTTCACTATGTTTATGTGATGTATGATGGAGCTTATCACTATGTACTTGTGATATATGTTGGAGCTAGTCACTAATGTAATTGTGATATGTGAATGAGATAATAATTGTGCAATTTTGATTTACATATGAGCTAATATTTTTATACTTGTGATTTGTGTATGATCTAGTCACTGTTATACTTGTGATATGTGTATGATCCAATCACTATTGTACTTGTATTGTGTATGAGTTAATCAACTTGTATATAGGGGGTATGCTCATGACGACCATTATGTATAATCTTTGTGATTATGGTATGAATGACCTCTTGTGAATATTGTGAATGTTTGTACACTAATGTTGGGTAATGAATTGTATGGACCCAACACTTGATGGAATGTTATTATCATTATATTATAATTGACTATGTTGATAGCGTACATGTATTAAATTAATAGTTATGGGTTAAGGTGAGATAATAGATCTCATACAAGAGGAGAGATTGAACTCCCTCTATCATTCTAGGGCAAACTACGAAGCCTCTGATTTCCTACAAGGGGATACATAGGCAAGGCTATCATGAACCCTTGAGGCTTAGGTTGTAGGATTAGGAAAGACATTAACCTTGGGACCTTACCATTCTTTTGTGCAAGCATATAAATAGGCGATGATGAGTTGATGTTGCCATGGAAAATGAAGAGCTATTAAAATAAACACTTCTAATTTAGATGGAATTAGTTTGGATGGTTAATTTGGTAGTTGTGCATTGTTTAAAAACAAATTGTAGTGCCTAAGGGGTGGATTTTACAATGATGCCCTATATGATTTCTTAGAGGCATCTCCTTCTAAAAAGTTTGATAAATAAAATTCTTCATTAAAGTCTTCATCACAAGTCAAATAGTTCATAAATGTTTTTTAGTCTTTGTCGCCCCTCAAAGGCCTAAGAGATTGTTCATTTACATGACTCTGGCTATCCCATCTCCTAAATGAAATCATTCTATTCATGGGGCCCCTATCAAAAACAACACACTGGACCTTTACACGAGGTTTATACATTCTAAGGCTCCCTCTTATAGAGTGATATCCCATACAATACTAAAAGGAACCAACAAAATTGTAGTAATGAAAAAAGTATCCTTTTTCCTTAATTTGGGAATAATTGTCATTGAGTCAACCTAATGTTGCCTAGGTTTAGTGTTGTAAAGTGTTGTAACACATTCACAATGATCTTTGGCCCCTTTTTAATAAAATGTACTTAAATTGTACCTTATTTATGGCATTGTAAAGTGTTGTAACACACTTTTACACTTATCTAGGGTCTCATTAATTAATTATAGTTAATTAGAGTTAATTAGCCCCTTTAATTCAAATTTAAGCCTTATTTGTGACACCTTCCGAGGATCCACCCCAACACCCATAATTCAAATTGTAAAACATTTAATTTGGAAAAATCAAGGTCCTAGAAATTGGTGCTAGGACCCATTCACCCTAGGTCACGAATGGGTCCTCCCTCTATAGGACCCCCCTTTCTTTGCACATTTGACATGGGTTTTTGATGTTCTTTCACCTCCTAAAGGCATGGTATTGGAAACTTGTGCTAGGATCCATTCAACCTAGGTGGTGAATGGGTCCTCCCTTAATAAGGACCCCCTTTACGAATTTAATTTTGGCAGGATTTTAATAACATTCATTTTCAAATCTAGTGTCGGCTTGAATTGTTTGAATTTTGAGGTTAATCTCTAGATTTAGTATAAATAAGGGGTTAATTCACATTGTTTCTCCTAACAAGAACTAGCAAGTTTACAAGAGGCCTAAGCATTCAATTTTTCAAGAATTAGAGCATTCCACGAGCAATTCAAAGGCATTTCAAGGCAGATTATCAAGAGTTTATTGTAGCAATTCAAGATCATTTGATCATGTCAAGGGTTTAGTGCATTCATGCATGTTGCTGAGCTAAGATAGTTGATGCAGCATTGAATATCTACTTGTAAACATTGTTACACATCCTATTTGAGATCAAGATCTACATTCTTCATGACCACTACATGTTAGATCGTAGATTCATCTTCAAAGACAACTTCCAAGGTATCATCAATTACATATTTCATGCTCATGCTTCAATTACATTATTTCATCATTTGGTTTGATTACCTACAAGGGATTTGACTTAGAAAAGCCCCTATTCACTAACAATAAACAAGGTTTTCTCCTCTTGAATGTGTGTTTGCATATTTACAAGTTGAAGATCAAGTGGAGAAGAAGTTTAGAGCAAAGTTACAAAAGTTGTCAAGCTGCAAGATTGACCTTTATAGTACAAGAACAAAGAATTGAAGCTACAAAATTTGTTACAAGTTTTTCAGGAGCTAACAACCAAGAATTTGAGAGTGCAGACATCAAGGAAAATAACCTAGATCTCAGTTTCAAAAACCCTAACAGGGACCCATTCGTCACTAAAGGCGAATGAGTCCTTTGTGCCCTAAAAATAGGCTTCTTGCAGCAAGGTACACATCATTTTAAGCTCTAAAAACTTCCTTGATATTTGTTAGAATAGTTAGGGTTGGTTTTTTATTGTTATTAGCATCTTATCACACACATAATTCAATGTTTTGTGGTGGAAAGTAGTGGTTCATCATCTTGTTGATTCATTTTGATGCAACCCTCTTTTTCACCATTAAAAAAAAAAATTAATCAACTTAATTCTCTACCAACTTCTCAACCAAGCCTTCCTCAAGGACCTAAACCCAAAAATAAACCACCTAGTGAGTATGATTTTGTCGAGAAAATTCATGTTACTCCCACCAAGATCTCACTTCGGGACTTTCTTCAAACTACTCTAGTTTACCAAGGTATGCTTTAGGAAGCCTTGTAAAAGATCCTCTTGTCTTCTTCTACTAGGTTGATAGATGTTAATGCACTGATAGATCATATTCATATAGACTCACCAAATATTGCATTCCATCTACATGAGCTCTTGCCTCTAAAATTACAAAATCAAGTTGATCGTTTAATAATAATAGTTTACATTAACAATATTGGCATTAGGTGTGCTCTTGTTGATACTGGTTCAACTCTTAATGTATGCAACATCGACTTGTTACCTAAAATCGAAATTGATTCAACTTCGCTTGATGCTTCTTCTTTGTCCACTTGTATATTCAATAATGTTGGTTGGCAAGCCTTAGGCACAATAATCTTACCTCTAAGGTTGGGACCCATTACCATACCCATCTTGGTATATTTTATGCCAAGACTATTACCATATAACATTATCTTGGTAATACCATGGATTTATCCTTTGGTAGCAGTTACTTCTACCTTGCATTGTTTCATGAAATTTGTTGCTAATAA